>JAMAKT010000111.1:0-97613 GCA_023628415.1 Hypoxylon sp. PDH2405 | reverse complement strand
TATATTAAATATAAAACTTAATTTTAATTAATAAAATAAAGGTTAATTTATATTATAAAACATTTATTTAAATTAAAGGTAAAAAATTATTATAAAATTAATAATAACGAAAATAATAATATTAAATTAATAAAATTAATTAAATTAATTTAAATTAATTATTTTCATTATTAAATTAATTAAAATTTACTAATTAAAAATATTTTAAATTAATACTTTAAATAAATTAATTACTAAGCTATTTAATATGTTTAATAAGTTTATTAATTTTAACGAACTTTACTAAAATAATTAAGCATTAAATTATTAATTTAATCGAGTAGTTTAATTAAAAACTCGTAATTAATTATAGCTAAAATGAAAAACCTATTCGAAATAATAATAACCTTAAGGAAAACGTATAAAAGGTTTTTTTAATGGTAAAATAATAGCGGAACGGTTTTTAAGCTATTAACACGGTTTTAAATATAACACGGTTATAAAAGAAATACCGCGTTAAAGCTTTAGGAATTATATTAAAAAAAAATATTATAATAATATTTTAAAATAATATTATTCGTACTTAATATATTAAGTATATTATTAATATATTAAGCGTATTACGTAACTTAAATATCGCGTATTAATAAGAAAAACTTCGAAAAAAATTAATTATATAAAAGATTTTAATAATTACGCGCGTAATATAATTACTTAATAATATAATTATAAATTATAACTTATAATATTTATAAAACTTAAGTTCGAATTTTATATAAAATAAAAAAAAAAAAAAATCTTTAAATAAATAAATTAAATAATTAAATAAATATGCAAATAAAAAATAAAAAATAATAGGATAAAAAAGAATATGTATAAAAAGGGAAAATATTTTTTTAATATGTATGGCACGCTGGCACGGTTCCGAATATGGTATAAAAACGGAGCCACCGCAATAATGTAACCGTTCCAAGCGTGCCGGAACGGTTCCCACCCCCCATATAATTCCTCTATGAAAGGCTCACAAGATCAAATCCCCCTCTTAGCCCTTTTAGTGGGTCCCGGCTGACTTTCCATCTGATGCAGTTCCAAGATACTCTCCTATGTCTGTGAGCGGACATTAGGGGTAAAGAAAGCAACAGCCCAATCCTTTATTGCAACTCACAATTTCATTCCAACGCGATTGACAAACAAAGCACAAAATTTGCAAGGCTGCCAAGAATTATGTGATATAGTGAAGGTTGTATGCAGAATGCATTTACATCGTTGATGCCTGTCCGGTTGAAATAAAATCAGGGGTATTACCCACTTAGTAGGGAAAAGAATACTGAGCCAACAGCCTCAAATCGCAATTCTTCTAATACCAACATCCCATTGTCAATAACTGGAAGTCCGACAATTTATTTTATTCATGACTATTGGTTGATTCGACGCCACGAGGCTGCGTAGATATGTTTTAAGTTCACTGGTTGATACACCTTACATACAGCCTCCTGAATACCTGCTGAATAAGAGTCTAATTTAAGAAATTGAAGATGGGGACCCGGCAACCACCTCGCACTTAGTGTATGTACTCCACGAATCCTGTCGTGCATCTGTTGCTGTTGACGGAAGAAGCTGACGAAAGTGACGCAACGTCCATCAAACCATTAGTTCCTTTTGCTCTGCCACGATAGCCTACTTCTAATCGTATGTCTTATTCAGGTTGTCAGATTGCTTATGTGACGGGGTAGCATGTATGTAACAGTGCACCCGAGTTGTTTTATCTCCCTCGCCTCCTGAAAAGATTTCATTACCTAGCAGATCTACATATGCTTAATACATTATGTGCATTAGGTACAAAATAGAAATGTACATGGGCCGGACAGTGAACTTAAACTGTATCGTAAACTCTAAACTACATCTGATAGGGCAAATGCAATAGAAGTGGGACATAGTCTAGATTGATTTCCGCTTCTTCGGGCCTGTTCGGGGTTAAATAGATGGACTTTTGGGGACAGAAACCCGACTCCGAAATATGTATAGTAGTACTTGTGCAATACAGTGCTTCAAACAGTGAATCCCAATTTAGTATCCGGGCTCCTGACTCAAGCTTTTACAATACATGACTTCCGCGCATCGTCCCGCTCTCTGACATACATAACGTGCTTCCAAGGTTGTTTGTTTAATATATGTATTAGCAACATGATGTTAGAGCTGCAGTAAGCGACGCGGATTGGTTGGTTAGATTCCTGAGTCGCAATTCCTGAAGGATCTCTTACACCCCATCTCTGACCCCTCGATACCACTTGCTCGATAAATCGATGATGTGCGTTGACTACCCAGACTCGTCGCAAAAACGGTCAAGCTAGGAAAAGTGAAAGAGACCAACCTACATAGGCTATCAATTGTATATTATAGTGAAGAATTCAGGGGTAATTGGGGATCTAGAAGGGACTAAAAAGGTTGACGACTGACTCGACACCTATGTTTACGAGCTCTGCCCACCCGTGACCCGGAATCAGGACTTCGCCACGATGGTTAGTGTAACAGATGGTCTCTTATTGTTTGGCCCATGCACACACTAGATACATAGTACGTATGTATGTAGGGTCGCACATGGGCATTTTCCTTCGAAGGCGGAGTCCTGTTTTGACATCATGTTGCCGCTAAGGGACGGTTACGTGTTATCTGCAAAGATGGCTTTACGGTAACCCACTGAAGATCTAGATAGTGAGCCCCTTAGTGCATAGCGCCGGAGGCTGCGGATACCGACCAGCGACCCTTTGAATACCAGAATATTTCGGAGCCAAATAGGGGACGGAGTACAAAACTTTCTGGTAGTTCAAGCCGAGAAAGACGGAATACGGAATCAAACATGAATCCTTTGGCACGCACAAGATCTTCTCGTAGCCTATACTACTGCGCTGTAACTATGCCGTGTAAGTCCCAGGGGTTCAAGAAACTCGGAGTGTTCCCGAGGGGTACTTGCCAAATTCAGCCTCATAAAGAAGAATGAATGGAATGCTCTCTCTAAGCCATAGACGCGGTATGCGGGAAGCTCTTTAAAGGTATGGACGGGTATAGTAAGACGATATGTCTTGAGTAAATTCTTACTTCTAGTCGTCGAATGATCTTCTAATTGCTGGCTGTGCATGCTTTATGTATGAAATTCTCTGAGTACGTCGCATTGTGAGGATTCACACTCCTGCATAACAAATCAATCTCAGCCGAGATCACCAAGTCTTAGAGGCATTTTCTTAGTGATACAAGGGTATTGCTAGTAATAATACTTACCCGAACTTGTGATGGTGGCACAGTATAATTCCGCGATTACAAAGCAAATAAAGGGCCACGAAACCCGGTGGGAAGGACAAGCTGCTGCTTTTTTGAATACTTGATTGCTATCAATCTTCATAGGCTATATCATTAGAACCAATTGAATTCTTATAATGACAATCAGTGGGATCCAAGTCTTTGATATATATATGGATGTTAATCAGATGATAACCTCTTGACAGCACTGCGTGTCTTTTACTATACATTTGAAGTAGGTAGGCAGCAATGTGCACTAACATCAATTTGTTATTTGTCGCAGCATTAAATTGTGCCAATGTCTTGGGGGCGTTTCCCCTGCTAGGCGCCCAGAATATAGTGGGTGTTAGCGCGTCCTAAATGTAGGTACATGTCCCAAGTAACCGCATATGCATACAAAATGATGTACCACCTTCCAACTTTTGACCCCACAGTGCTATTACAGTGCTCGGTGTACCTTAGACCCCCGGCCCTTCCGACGTAGCGATCAATCAAAAACTTCCATTGTTCCCTTTCCAATTCTGTCCTTAATGTTATCAACAACACGATCGCCGTCCCCCGTTTCGAGCAAGGGAAGCCAACGAACCAGCGGTCACCAACCATCCCTTTAGATGCAACCTCTCGCTGGCAACCAGATCTTGACGACGATATCAATCGACGCTCTACATTCGCTTACTCTGGCGACGCCCACGCGATTGCCGCCAATCGTTCACGTTTCTGTACTGAGTACAACTTAATTCCTCGTGGATTTCGACGCACGAATCGTGGCCACGAAGGGCCAGTCTGGCGGACACGTCGGGTTGAACGGGCTCTGCCCGCAACTCACCCAAGATGCCAAAAGGTGACGGAGGGAATGGCCCAGCCATCAAAGCGACGAACAGATCAAGATGGGCTACTCGGAAACTCACTGTTAAGAGCAGCGGTCTGAAGAGGGTCTCTCTTATGGACCGAATACATAAGCGGGCTGATTCGACGGAAAAGAAGCGCCATTCGGGCGGCAGCCAATCTACTGATGACCACACTCAATATGACAGTGCCACTGCGACGGATCAAAATGAACACACGGATCAAACTGATACGAACAGTACCGGGTCTGATGAAGAGGATGGAGGGAGGATGGTATACTTCAATTTGCCTTTACCCGACGAGCTGAAAGACGACGAAGGCAACCCCGTTCGTTCATACGCTCGAAACAAGATTCGGACTGCCAAGTATACGCCATTGTCTTTCATCCCAAAGAACCTGTGGTTCCAATTCCACAATATCGCCAATATTTTCTTCCTTTTCATGGTCATTCTTGTGGTAAGTAGACTAAATTTTGTGTACTTCAACAAAGCCTGACACTTAGCCCCCCTTTTAGATCTTCCCCATTTTCGGAGGAGTCAACCCAGGACTCAATGCGGTGCCATTAATATTCATTCTTGCCGTGACTGCCGTCAAAGACGCAATCGAAGACTATCGCAGGACGGTTCTCGACAACGATTTGAATAACGCCCCTGTACATCGCTTAGTAGGATGGAACAATGTCAACGTCACTGACGATAATATCTCATTATGGCGAAGGATCAAGAAGGCTACGTCGAGGTCCATGGCTCTGTCCTGGCGTGCGATTAAGAGCATATGGAAAAAGGACATCAAAACACCCGGTATAATAGAACCCTCGGCAGATCCACGTCCCTCGGTCGAAACTAAGGCGACGCGTCGCGAGTCCATGATGTCCCCGCGTACCGATAGAACATCGTACGTGTCTGCCTACGAAGAGATCCAGATGACGCCTGTCACGTCCCCTCTCCCTCCTCAGACTCCCCAGAAAGATTTGCTTGACATTCCTGAGCGTCCGACCTCCGGGCAATCGTATAACCCAGAAGAGTCGGAGACGTTGGCTAGAGTAAAGGGTGATCTAATCAATTACGACATAACACCAACGGGCAATGCCAGATTCCACAAGGATCACTGGAAGAACTTACAGGTTGGCGATTTCGTGCGACTCTACAATGACGACGAGCTTCCTGCGGATATCATTGTTCTTGCTACTTCCGATTCAGACGGTGCGTGCTACGTAGAGACCAAGAACCTGGATGGGGAAACAAACTTAAAGGTGCGCCAGGCACTTCGGTGTGGACGGACATTGAAGCACGCGAGGGACTGCGAACGTGCGCAATTCTATATTGAGAGCGAACCCCCGCAGCCGAATCTTTACAAGTATAACGGTGCTATCAAGTGGACGCAAAAGATGCCGAATGGGACAAAAGAGATGTCGGAACCGATCACCATCGACAATCTCCTGCTCCGAGGGTGTAACTTGAGAAACACGGAATGGGTTCTCGGTGTGGTCATGTTTACTGGTCACGACACTAAGATCATGATGAATGCGGGTATCACGCCAAGTAAACGTGCTCGCATTGCTCGAGAGCTGAACTTTAACGTTGTCTGCAACTTTGGTATTCTCGGCGTGATTTGTCTGCTCTGTGCCATCGTTAATGGCGTATCCTGGTCCAAGAGCGACGCTTCATCTGCTTGGTTTGATTACGGTTCCATTGGTGGTAGTCCTGGTATGACCGGTTTCATCACCTTCTGGGCCGCCCTTATCAATTTCCAGAATTTTGTACCGATTTCCCTCTACATCTCACTCGAGATCGTGCGGACTCTGCAGGCTATATTCATTTACAGCGACGTCGAGATGTACTACGAACCAATCGACTATCCATGTGTCCCTAAGTCATGGAACATCTCGGACGACCTCGGCCAGATTGAATATATCTTTTCAGACAAGACGGGAACCCTCACACAGAACGTTATGGAGTTCAAAAAGGCCACGATCAATGGTCAGCCATACGGAGAGGCCTACACGGAAGCACAAGCTGGCATGCAAAAGCGCCTGGGTATCGATGTGGTAAAGGAAGCTGCTAAAGCCAGACAGCAAATTGCCGCGGCGAAAGTCCACGCCCTGGAAGGACTACGAAAAATCCACAACAATCCGTATCTGCATGACGAAGATGTAACGTTCATAGCACCAGACTTTGTCGACGATTTGCAAGGAGAGTCTGGAGAAGAGCAGAAAGAAGCAAACGCTCATTTCATGCTAGCATTGGCACTTTGTCATACTGTCATAGCGGAGCAGGTTCCTGGCGACCCCCCGAAAATCGTGTACAAAGCTCAGTCTCCAGACGAGGCGGCTCTCGTAGCAACTGCTCGTGACATGGGATTTACCGTACTAGGTCAAACATCTGAGGGAATTAGGGTGAATGTGATGGGTGAGGAGAGACACTACCCTATCCTCAACACCATCGAATTTAATTCCAGCCGTAAACGAATGAGTTCTATCGTTAAGATGCCCGATGGTCGAATCATTCTATTCTGCAAAGGCGCGGACAGCATTATCTACTCACGCCTCAAGCGCGGGGAGCAAGCAGAACTTCGCAAAACTACTGCTGAGCACCTCGAGATGTTCGCTAGGGAAGGTCTACGAACCCTTTGCATTGCGGAGCGTGTACTCTCTGAGCAAGAATACCTCGAATGGCGTAAGGAGCATGACAAGGCCGCCACGGCCATGCAGGACAGAGAAGAAAAGTTGGAGGAGGTTGCGGATAAGATTGAACGAGACTTGACCCTCCTCGGAGGAACAGCCATTGAAGATCGACTTCAAGATGGAGTGCCTGATACGATCGAGTTACTTGGCCGGGCAGGTATTAAATTATGGGTGCTGACTGGTGACAAGGTCGAAACTGCTATCAACATCGGCTTCTCGTGCAATCTGCTAAACAACGACATGGAACTCATCCACCTCAAAGTGCAAGAGGATGAAACTGGCGGCACAGCAGACGAAGCATTCTTAGGCGAGATCGAACTGGAGCTCGACAGGAACCTGAAGACATTCGGTATTAGTGGTAGCGACGAAGACCTGGACCACGCTAGAAAGAACCATGAACCGCCCGCACCAACCCATGCTCTTGTAATTGATGGGTTCACTCTGAGGTGGGTGCTTCACGACAGCCTAAAGCAAAAGTTCCTGCTTCTCTGCAAGCAGTGCGCATCAGTCCTCTGCTGTCGTGTCAGCCCTGCACAGAAAGCTTCAATGGTGTCCATGGTCAAGAATGGTCTCGACGTCATGACGCTGTCCATCGGCGATGGCGCCAACGATGTCGCCATGATCCAGGAAGCCGATGTTGGTGTAGGTATTGCCGGAGTCGAAGGACGCCAGGCCGTTATGTCCGCCGATTATGCCATCGGGCAGTTCCGATTCCTTCAGAGACTAGTCTTAGTCCACGGACGTTGGTCCTACCGAAGGATGGCAGAAGCAATTGCGAATTTCTTCTATAAAAACATGATATGGACCTTGAGCATTCTATGGTTCCAATGCTTTTGCAACTTCGATATCACTTATCTTTTCGAATACACCTATATCCTTCTGTTTAATCTTATCTTTACCTCTGTTCCTCCCATTGTTATCGGCGTCCTCGACCAAGACGTGTCCGATCGCGTCTCCTTGGCTGTTCCTCAGCTATACCGACGTGGTATTGAGCGCCTTGAATGGACGCAGCATAAGTTTTGGTAAGTATTTTATCTTGTGTTATTGGTTCTGATGTGCTAACCGAATCTAGGTTGTATATGTTAGACGGCTTATACCAAAGTGTCCTCAGCTTTTTCATCACGTATTTGGCCTTTGCGCCAACTTCGACCGTCACTGGAAATGGATTGGATGTAGCTGATCGATATCGACTCGGCGCCTACGTCGCTCACCCAATCATCATTACAATCAATCTCTACATTCTCATTAATACGTACCGATGGGACTGGCTCACGCTATTAATTATTGTCATCAGCGACCTTCTCATCTTCTTCTGGACTGGCGTATATACCTCCTCAACTTATGCTGGCGCGCTCTACGGTGCAGCCCCACAGATTTATGGCGAAGCCTCATTCTGGGCTGTTCTAGTTGCTACTCCGATCATCAACTTAGCCCCTCGATATGCTATTAAGGCTCTCCGCAAAGTCTTCATGCCCCGTGATGTCGACATCATTCGGGAGCAGGTTACCTTAGGCATGTTCGATCCGCCTAAAGAGGAGGAAGTAAATGAGGCTGTGGCGAAGGCTAGTTCGTCGAGCTCGTCGTCGTCATCCCGACGTAAGCGGCATCAACAGTTCGCAAGTGTGGATGAAGACCTTAGGCCTATATATCCTCCCTCAGTCGCGACGCAATCTGTGGCCGGGCATAATGCTCGTAGTCAGAATGGCAGTGACGGCACCAACTACACGAGGCACGAGAATTCGCTGGATATACCTGTGGCTCAACCGGTAGATCCTCCAGCAGACCCTCCTGTACGCCCGTCTTACGACCGTGTTCGTCCCTCTTACGATCGTATGCGAGCCTCAATGGACCGAGTCAGGATGAGTTACGAAATGACCAATGAGTTTACTTCAGCTGCTATGTTAAGCAGACTTGAGTCAACTCATTCTGGTGGAGCTTCGCAACCACATCAGGGTGAGGGGATTGTCAGCCGGATACGAAGACGAACCCGTGGCAAGTCCTTCAAGTCACCGTTTGCCCACCACAAGGATAACCACGTCCATGAAAATGAATGAGGAACACTGGCCCGACAAATTTCCACTTTAAACTTTGTAAAATAATGCGTTACTCCAACTTCAACTTCGTTTAATCCGTTCAATATGATATCCGGAGCATTCGACGCTCGAATACGATCTCGAACGAACTATTTACGACACCGCTGAATCTTCTCAGCTAGACCACCAAACCGAATTTCGGGATGGCCTGTCTACTTTTTTCTTTTGCCCCTTTCCCATTTGCGACGGCGTTGGCGTTTATGGTATGCATGGAGTCTGTGGAGAGACTTATACGATGGGATGACCATGTTGGGCCAAGAGGTCGAAAAATTCTACTTTTTGCATCATAGACTTCTTTCCCAAGTCAAGATCGCACCACGCACATGTCACAAGTCACCTCTCGTGGGGGGTTAACCCAGCCCCCCTTTTCACGTCGAGAGTTGTCATTACTACGAAGGAGAGGGTTGGTAGGGAGAACTCATTACTTCCGTTTTGTTTCTTTTCTTGCGTCTGCGCTTTATTTATCTTTTTTTTCTTTTTTTTTCTTTTTTCTATCTGATTTTGCTCATCGGCAAGGGTTGATGGTATCATGGCGTTTCTGCAAAAAGATCAGGGCAGGATTTTGACACCTGGGTTGTGATAGCATCCGCGCGAAGCATGCACAGAGATGGAGATGGAGACAAAGACGGAAGACTTGGTGAGGGATTAAGGTACGGCGGGGGGGTTCTTTCCCGTCGCCTGTGTATATAAGACTGGAGGGATGATGGCGACGAGTACAGCATCGGCGGTGTGTGTGGATGAGTAGATATATAATCGGCCAGAACTGGTACTTGAGAGACAGAAGACAAAGATGTCCATTTGCATTTCTTAGCTCGGTGTTCTGTGTGATGAGTGAGGAGTGAAAGTCTTTGAGCAGTGATTAGATCGGCATTGTTAATGATCTGAGACTTTGAAAATAGGTGTTCAATACAAGGTTGATTGCTGAGCGAGCCAGATGGCGACAACCACGGTCCTTTTCCCCCTGGGTTGATGAGTCCCTCGCCACAATTGTTTTCGCCCTAATGAATAATAAACTTATACTAGAAAACTTGTTTGAACCGGCTTACATGAAACTGAGACCCAGAGTCCTGCTTCGTCATATTGACCGATGGACTTTCGGTGCCTCGTTCGCCAGATTCGATTCGATGGCTCGCAGAACCTCGCACAGGTAGGTAGATATACGGTTTCAACCCTCACTCAACAGGGAAGGCGGCAATGGTTGCTTTATTGTTGGTTTACGAATGTCATTGGATTCAATACGTATAGAAACAATACGTGTCCTCTTGACAGACTCAATAAAGCTAGTTGTCATCATGTAAAGGCAACCGCAACCTCAAGGTACTGAAATCAAGCCGCATGCCTTGCCTATTCTCGGAACGTACGAATTCCAATCGCCCCTAAATCATAATCTGCCAAAGGCCAGTTCACTTCTGGTCATTCCCCGCCCCAGCACGATGATGATGCCCCTGACAACCGAAACATACATCCCCGGCAATGCCTACACGGCCCTTGCAGCTGCAGGCTTTGCAATAGCAAGGGTATCTGCGCATACTTTCGTGGAAGCTGCCGCATCCGCAGACATACTCGGTTAGGGGATTCCACTGCAGTATCAAGAGTTAGTAATCAGTTACCTTAGATTAGGTACTTTTCTAGGAAGGGAGTTTAGATGGTTAGGGCACGTCTCGGGAACAGCTCCTCGATTGCCTTGGCTGGGAGGTTTTGGTTTTGGCTCCCAGGATAGGGCTGAAGGGCGAAATGGAGATGGAGAAGTCTCGATGTTACTTACGCGTCGGCACTCACACAGCCATGCATGGCGTGTTACTGAAAAAGTCGGAGACGTGTACATGATGACGTTCGGGTCCCAGGGAGCTGGGTAGTCGTTCTTGAGTGTAATGCGTGTTGAGATACGCGACTTGGGAGAGAAGGCGCTATGCGCTTGTCTGGTGGTGAGAATTTCGTGGAGGGGGTTGCTTTGTGCGTAACTCTATGTCGCAACAGGGGATATTAGAGGATGCGAGAAGGTGAAGAAGGGTGGTTCTGGATATGAATGAGCTGGTTTTATGTTTATGATTGATGGTTGCTTAGGTGTCTAGGGTGATACGAATGAGCTGCTTGGCGAAGGAGAAGTTGCTGGGCCTGGGTTAAAGCTGAGGATAGCGAAGGCGAGACATATTCTACGATAGAACTGGATTAAAAATCATTTTTATGATAGTGTTTATTGGTGGCATGGCGGCCACAGTCACGACGTTGCTATGATATTGATATATGAATGCCCGTGACTGTACTATGTGCTACTATGTACCTACCCAGATAGGTACTTTCCCAGTAAATGCGAAAAAAAAAATGATTGAAGTATTCATATCTCTCAGCTCCAAACTTGCTTGACGAATCACACTTAAGGCCATTCAGAAAAGCTCTATGATGAAGCGCCACTGACAATTGTAATTCCCAGCTTCTCTCTATCTGATATTATACCATAGGATGAAATAGGGGTAAGCGGTTCATCAATTGCCCGGAGGGTCAACCCACATGACTCACTCTTTATCATTATTTGCTAAATATCAATGACACTATTTGGATCTATGCTCGTTACCTTAGCGATGAAGTACCTGTTCCTAATTTGTTGCGCAGGCAGGAACCTCCTGACGGTCTTATCGAGATGTGAGAAGTATTCAGTGTTGTCGGGTATATTACAATACTCATTTGCTTACATATGCCTGATCACTTTAGCTCGGACACTCCCATCCAAATGCACAATCCGCTAGATATCCTAAAATAAGTGAATATGCTAATTCTAATAGGAAGGACTTATGTTAAGTCTACGAAGGTACCCATGTAATTCACTATGCTGGCGACAGACAAAAAGGGGGCTACCATGTACAGCGAAAAGGGGAACTACTAATATTGCAACGACAATAGCCGAAGAGATGGATCCAACGATAGAGGTCCCGGTAGTCTTTGTCGTGTTAGCCTACCTATTGGAAGATCATTTCATGTTTCTATCGCACCTAGGCCACGAGAGGTTCAAAATTAATGTTTTTTTTTTCAGACAGGTTACTTTCCCTGAGATTATTATTATCGTTGTGACATTACCAGATACGCTATTGGCTTCTGATTATTGTGTCATTCCGAAAGTCCACCGCCCTCTAAGATTAGCGTGTTGAGTCAGGGAACCTGGTGTCACGACGCAACGTAGGATGGGGGTATGAACAACATTGTTGCGCGAGGAACTACAAGCTATCTGGTCGGATGTCCTGGTATACATACAAGAAGATTCTTTGTCCTTGACCTAAGACATACCAATTTCCTGACACCTGGAGCCTCTGTCTAGGACAACAATTATATTGCAATCCTGTTATCGTCTGGTATGACTTGGGAGCATTGAGCGTAATTATTGCATAGGCCCCCAGATTGCGCCGTCTTCCCATTACAGTTTGCGTGTTGAGCGCAACAGCAAGGGTAATTTTTGTCTCTTAGTGTGGTATAGGGAGGCGGACTTGGAAGAATGTGCCATCCAGAATGAGTCTCGCTTTCGCCCTCAAGGGCTGGAATTTCTTTGGTACCAGGATACCCCCAGTGCTCGCATGCGTCTTGCAATCTGTAAAATGAGGACTGTCTGCCAGACATTGTTAATGATAGACGGATAGTTCATGTGAAGGATAGTAGTAGTTCAGTTCATTCAGAAGACTACACTTCTGTCCTGTCCAGCGTAGTGTCGTAGAGATATCTACAGGCGAATATCAAAGAAGAGTAGAGGATGGTGACGATGAAGAAGAATCAAGGGAGAAGGAATTATTCAAATAGAAAAAGTAACGAACTTGTGACGTGAAGTCATTCTGCTATAGTCACATGAATAAGCTGGATGGCAGCGTTGTAGTTTTCCAGCTTACTCAATTTAATTCAATACTGAGGAAACCGTATGTACCTCCTAATACTTACTTTTACATCAAAGATTTATTGCCTAGAAGTTCTTGCAAGATGCAACTGAATCTTTGACGAATTTCGGGCGTGACAAAGCGAGGCTACTCAAGCTTATTGTCATAATAGCCTCTTCAGTGGCTGCATTGACTGTTGATTCAGTGTGAGAGTTGATACTATATGTTTTACTCACGTATCTATACGTGATACATACCTACCTAATATCAATGAGTTACGTGGGAGAGATGAACTATCCCGGCTTTATGAGTCAAACCCTAACTTTCTCTTCGCTTCCCTCCGCCGGAAAACCAGTATACCAAAGCCGCGCTAAACATACCCCGACCTCCAGCCCAGAGGAGTCCCAGCGGAACCATGAGAACAATTAGAGATATCGAGACTGCCCAAAAGAGCCATTGGTTGATTTCGGTATTTCGGATGTCGTTCGTGTTCATTCCAAATATGCTGGCGACTGTGCTTAGGGGAAGGAAGATTACGGTTACAATGATAAACGCGTAGATGGCGGGTGCTTGTTGGTCCTTGATGTCATCGATAGCCCGCTTGGCCTGGTCCCATAATATCAGGATCTTAGATATAAGTAAAATTGTACGCTATGCACTTGCCACTGTGTCGAGAGAAGATGCTTCTGCAACGATGGACTTTAACGAGTACCTTCCTAGACATAATAACAAGAACCCTATTCAATACAGAATAGGAGTTAGTTTCTAAGATGAAGATACTAGGCTGTAGTCTATATTGGTGCCTTAGAATTGGAGTCGATATCTAAAAGTCGAAGTGCTGTGAGCTAGCCTTTAGAGGTACCTAGGTGCGGTAATATATAGGTAGGTAGGAGACACCAACAGATCCAACACATCGGCAGAGTGCTCTGCATCCATATGACGGTTGTGGCTATCAATTTTACCTTTATTCTTCGTACAGTAATTGGAAATAATTTTCTTCTACAAGAGATATTCCTATTCGGTTGCCTTCCTACGCAGGGCTAGAAACAAAATGGTGCAAGACGTTCCACGTAGACACATAAAGCAGCACAGTATCACTACTCATAGCTCGCAAGATCACGGACAGTTACTGTAAAATAAATAAGATTAAGTGATCAATCTATCAACTCCATGGATGATAGTTTGTCGCCTAAGGCCTCAATATCTTGGTATGAATCGCCTAGCGCTGCTAGCAACTCCGTAGTCGTATGCTAACCATCATCCACGTTTTTTTCCAGAAGAAGATCCTTTGGACTCATCCTTGCGTTTCGATTTCTTGTCGCTGTCCTTATCGGGCTTACGCTCCTTATGCTCCTTCCTGGCTGGCTCCGGTCTCATTCCCATACACGCGCAAACAATCTGGTTACCGGGATTCCAACGTCCGCATCGACAATGCCATGCATGGCCTTGGCCATTTGGTGAAGACATTGAGAGGACGAAGGTATTGTGAGAATGAGATGGTAGGTTTTAAGTGCAGTATGGACTAGATTGCTCTAGAGATATAACACTTATTCTTTTGCTTTGCTGGTGCCGTGATAGTTGGTATGTACGCAACTAAGATGTGGTAGTGTGGTATGGACAAGAGAGAAGGAAATGGCTAGGTAGGGAGATGATTTTAAATATAAAATGGAAATGAAAAGCTGGGTGGTTACTATCACGTAAATGATTTGGATGTTGATGGAATTGCCTGACCAAGATTACCTGACTAGGATTAAGGGGTAATAAGGAATACTTCTGATAATTAGAACTTACACGCAAACCCTTGAAATATAGTCATATTCAGTTGCCAAAGCAGAGATGCAGTCGCATCTCCGACGTAATCTTGGTGATACAAGACAATACAGTAGTGTTTCTACACTTAGTTATACCAACTTAGCCTTGGAAACTTGAAGTGCACTTGATATTCTATACTTGGAGTTGACAGCACTCATCTTAATCACAATCTGTTCTTCTAAACCAACCTATATTCATTGGCAATTTATCAGTATTGCGATACGAAACTAGGCTAGTGATTTGGTTTGCGGCGTCTATTGGGAGCTGAGAAGCATTCAAAGCAATGTGTATGATGATGAAATATCCTCCGTAGGTCTATTTCGATGAGGTTTATTTCCCGTCTTTAGGTCATCTACACTGACCGAAAGCTGCGTCTATGGTGCATTATTATGAGTGATTCATATACCCCCGACGGATTCATCTAATTGGCCAAATTTTGGACATCTCGAGACCTTCAGCAAATACGCCGACCTTCCCGTCAATAGCAAATCCCTGAGATTCCAACTTTCTGCATTCAGTATACAGGTTGCTTAACGGCACCCAGAAACACTCGATGAATTCGCCATCCTCCAGTTGTGGTTTTGGGTTTTGATTTTCCTCTTTATCTGAATCAATCTTAAGGTGGATGAGAAAGGTTTTTGAGCTAGAACGATGGTCAATCAAGTAGCCAGGGGTCAAAACTTGAACAACAAAATCTACCTTGAGGATGCGGGAGCTGAGCGTATTGTCAGTATACAGGCCTTTAAGAGATATAAGATTTACTTAAACTTACAGCTGAATAAAATCGGTCGTGTTCCTCCGCGATCTGGCACTACCTCGCCGACGTAGCCCGTCTCCTCTCTCAATTCGCGCAAAGCTGCCTGCTCTGGGGTCTCGCCCTCGTCAACGAGGCCGGCTGGAAACTCAATCACTACCTTTCCTGCTGGGGCACGGAATTGCTTCTCGAGAAGGAGTTCCGGGCCGGTAGGCTTCTGAAGCACCGCTATCATCTGGACAGCATCGACGGCACTGGCTTTTGGCCGTCCAGGACGCTTCATTGCCTCCCACGTGCGCACTTGACCATTTTCATCCTCGTAGGTGATTCTGCAATATGGCACAGTTAGCAACTTGAGAAGCACTAATAGAATCCATGGTCACATGGAACTTCATATATATCATAGCACCGAAGTCTACGATTCTACGACTAACTTCACGAGGTTGATCCACTTTGCATCTTTGTTTTCCTGGGAACCTCATTAGCGACCCGCCTGGCATTGGAATCGCCGAGGTACATACGAGTAACTCGGTCGATATGACCTTGGCCATACGTCTCGACATTTTGGACGTTGATAAGTAGTAGGTTGGCGGGTTGTTTTGCAAACAGGTAAGGAGGCAATGAAGATGTCTATCGGCTTATCAAGCGTTTCTCCGCACGTGCCACCTTGTACAAGAAGGGATAGAATTGCACAGCCATAATGTGGCGCCCTTGATGCGTGATGAGGCTTGATAAAGCAGTTCCTATCGTATTAGCAGCTCGTGAAGTACCGAGATTGTAGGTCTCATAACAATCTTTCAGAGAAAAGAAGATAGGTAACTTTAAAGCAAACCAAACTAATATTTACTATATTCTGAAAACTAATGTCGAGGCTAAATGGTGATGGGCTAAGCAGTAATATTCCTGATTCAACCGCCTCAATTTGTGACGTCATTGGCTGTCAACGATTAAGAGAGCGTCATACACAGATCAAATTCAGAAAGTCAACATCTTCGGAAGTAGGACGCAATATTAATTTGCCTCAAACATATAATACTGATTCTAAGCATTGAGACTGCGCTGAACATACCTCCTTAAAGTCATTCTCGCAGCATGCTTCTACAACTCCTCCACCTCGGCCAGGCTGCCCTGGCAGCCTACGGCGGCAAGCAATCCTACCTCGCCATCACCAACCTGCGCAAATATGACAAAGCCAGTGAGAGACTCGCCAAAATCTCCAGCGAGGCCGAACGGCAGCGCCAAAAGACATACGCCACACAGACCTCTGGTGTAGTCGCGCTCCTTCTGTCTTTCTTCATGTCACTGCTACTTGCACGTCGAGGCTCGGTATATGGTATCATACCACGATACCTAATCCCCTTCGTGACATTTGCCAGTATCGGTTTCGCGAGGGAGCACATCCGGGATTTCTGGGCTGGCAAGACGCCTGGATTAAAGGGGACTTTGCCGAAGATGGGTGACTACGAGGAGGCCGAGAGACGGACTCATGAGTTGCTTAGTGTGCTGGACATGCTCTTGCTTAGCTGGATTGCTACGTTGTTCCTGGTTCTCATTATAGGATATTAAATGGCATCACTTATTTTCAACCCTGGGGCTAGATGTCATATACGCGTTTTACTCCCTTCTAAAAAAGCACCATTCTTACAATCCTGCAAGATCACCGTAATCCATATTCCCTATTCCCGCCATATCGACATCTTGTTGCATGTCCACGTCTACACCCATATCTGTAGCCCAGCCCATCGTCATAGTCGCCCACAAGTCGTGGAACATCGCCGGCTTTACGTACCCCGTTGCTGCTCCACTTCCGGCCCCCGAAGGCAGCATTGAGTTGGTCGGCGCTCCTAATAGATAACTCCCACTCCCACTCCCACTCTGCGACGAAGCAGTATGCGGCGAGCCCGTGAAGTTCATATTACCCTGCTGCCCCTCCCACATCGGAATATACTGGTCCAAACTTCCGTCAAGCATGGGGCACCCGTGGGCCCTCCTACCGTTCTCCTCAGCGGCCGCAGCCTCCAAGTCCGCGCTTTTCTTCTCAAACTTGGCCTTAAGCGATCCCAGGACGACTTTGAATGCAGTTACTACGTTGATTTTCTTAGTACTCCCTCCTGCGGCCTTGCTACTAGCGGTCTCGTCGTCTTTGGGGCTGCCTCCCTCGTTGTCGTCAATGGAAGATAGTTTTGTGAGAACAGCGCCGAAGTCCATGACCTTTCGGCCTTGGATACAGTCGTAGCCGGGACATGCGGGTATTGGGAACGATAGCCGGTACGCGAGGATGATGGTTAGGATCAGCCGCCCGATGTCCGCGCTGCAGAAATAGCCTATCTGCTCTGCGGGTAGGCTCGTGGCGTAGTCGAAGAAGGCCCGGACCGCGTATGTCGCTGCTTGGAGCTTGGTCGCGTCAAGCAGAGTGTTTGTGGTGTTGTCGAAGCGCGGGCGGAGTGTCTGCATTAGGGGCGCTGCTAGGATGTAGGCGTCGATTGCGAGGGAAGCCATCAGAATACTCGCTATATGCAATCCTATTAGCGATCTGGACGATGATCGGTTGTGGAATATGAGTGAAGGGCTCTCATACGTGTAGATGAAAGGTGGGCGGGAATCCGAGATTGGAAATCGCGCAGCTGCGTCTCGAGCCCGAGGCGGATGAACTTGCGATGATCATCCTGATCGCTGTCACTAGATTTCTTACAACTCCTGTGTAACTCTTCGAACTGGTTCAGTATATATTGCAACCGGACCAGCCAGGCGAGGATGTGATCCTGTTCGAGACCGCTGTACTGCTCGAGCATGTCGCAGCATTTAGCCATCCACGACGTGTATTTCAATGGGTAGGGCCTAGACCACGCCCAAGAAGATCTGCAAAATTGTTAGGGCCGGAGGGGGAATGATGAAAGGAGTTGAAGCTCTAGCTCACTGACATTGAGGTGTCATAAAAGCAGGAGAGATACGCCCGGATGCCCTGTAGTTTAATCTCTCTTTCGGGAGACTGGGCTGCAAGATTCATGTCCGTCTCCTCGTCTAATTCTAGGTCGTGAACTAGATCTTCAATCATTCGTAGATACTGCTTCAACTGCTTGTTCTTTGGCCGCAAATGGAAGGGGTACCTGCTCATGGGTTTGCGTATCAGAACAGCGACTCAAAGGTAGCTTCCAGATAGCTCAACTCGATAGGGAAAAAGTAATACGTGTATATCGAGTGAGTTCCTTGTGTCCGATCTTAAGAGACATATATAGTGGAGTTGACTAACTCACCAAGAACAATAGATGATTAGCCCCTGTAGCAGCTCAACCGATCTTTCGCCTCCAGCAACAAATTTCAAACCCAAGACTTTGCGGAACTCCTCATCATAGAGGCTGTGGCCCTGCAAGCTTGAAGAACAGCTTGTTACGGCGAGGATAGCCAGCAGCACGAACGGCATACTGCGAGCCATAGATCGCACATCGGCATCGTCAGGTAATACGACGCACGGGCAGTGCGGCAACATAGAGCGGAACGACTCGAGTAGTTTCGCCGCTGAGTCGAGATTGAACTGCGGTTTGATGCCGAGACTGCTCATACGCCGTGAGGGGGTTGATGCGGTGCTTCCTGTTAATGACGGGGTTGGCATCGAGAGGTCATTGAAACTGAATGTCTGCCCAGCTGATGGCGACATTATTGCTGGATCGTCTTCTGGTTCATCTTCTCCACTAGACGGGATTAGGTCGTCGATGAAGCGCTCATGCTTCTCCCTTAGGTCGTCAAAGTTGTCGTGGAGATCCACATCTGCTGGCATGGTGAAGTCGATGCTAAAGGTCTTGCTAGGACCAGGCGGAGGTGGTAGAGTCTCAGCTTCCCTACCGTGGAATAAGTTTAAGCCGGCTTAATCGAAACGATGAACACCACAGCAGCTGAAGGGATTGGGCGCAGTTTAAGTGTACTGAGAGAGAGAATGAAATACGGTACTTACGGCCGAGACCCCTTTGGCCGCCGGGTCCGCGGACCGGTTCGAAAGACACATTCCCGCTTGAACTCGGAGCAACTGTATCGCGCAAGGCCACATGTCTTAGTCTCAGCCAGCTCAAGTAAATACCGAGACAGGTACTTAGGAGGTATATAATGACTATAATGCCGCCATACCGTTTACAGATCCCTGGTTGGGACCCAGATTGGCACTTTAGTTTAGAAATCCGACATGCCTCGCAAGCATAATTCATCTTGTTAGGCTTTGCGGGGGCCCGCGCTTGCGGGTTACTTGGACTTGGCTGCTCCATCGGCCTTATAAATTCTAGATAGATCTCGTATATGTCGACGAAGAAACTAATGCTACTTAGTAGGTGATTAATAATCAAATGTCACAAGACTGGAAGAAAATATGCCGATAAGAATAACGGGGAGACCGCATGATGCTAAAGTTGAAGCACAGCAACCCTTCGTAGATAGACGGAATGGAGACTTTCAAAATCTCTGCATTGTCGGGGGGAAAGACCATTCGGCGGCAAGCTAGAGTTCCGGACTGCGTCGGCGTTATAAATTGGTAGTGGACCCCACCCGGGATTTGGATCATCCCGAACTGGATGCCGCGGATCGGGACCTAACACGCTCTTACTCTCACTAGTACCATTCCTCGTTAGGTCTCTATCTAGCGCAGGAATGGACGTCTCACCTCATCAACGCCTCTGACCAGATCTCAAGTCGTACCGTACGTATCTTTCGGAGAGCTGTCAGATACAAGTGACAGTAGAGTACCAGAAGAATAAGAATGACCCTTTGGCGTAGTGGTATATCTGACAAGAGCGTATTATCGAGATGAGGTACAAGATTCCGAAGTAGACTTACATCAGCTCGTCGCGAGACGAAAGAAGAAGTGTGCCATACACACATGTCTATGTCTATCTTACCAAGGCTCAGCGCGCAGCCCGTTCGGTTTTCATACGTACATACATACGTACATGTATACTTACACATAAGACACACTACCTACGTCATCTCATCTCATCTCATCGAAACACATCTAATCTGATCTCATGTAGACTCATTTCGCATGCCTCTTCTCTCGTGAACCTTAGATAGGTAGGTAGGCGCCTCATACATCATCAATCATTAAGTCTCATATATTGCAAGAGGTTATGTCTTGTCATTAGATGTCATGCTATGACGCGGCCGACCCCGATACCGCGAGATAAATCCCGACACCGACCCCAGCGAGCGCCATCACTAAGGCTGCGGCCGCGGCGCCGACGGCAGCTAGAACCATTTTCCTCTTCCTCCGCTTGGGCTCCTTCTTCCAATGCAACCGCGGAAACCCCGAGAAACATCCGGCTTCCACGTCGTTGTCCTTCTTTCTCCTTTCGCGCTCAGTTAAGGGAGTATTGGGGCCACCGGGACGCCCGTCCAGGCCAATTGGGTGAAATACCAGCGGTGTCGTAGAGTCTACGCGACTGCCGGGCACACTGGCGCCACTAAGTCGCTGTGGAGTACACACTCCGGGCGAGTACGGAGGCGGTAATGATGGTACAGGGGAGAGCGGTGCATCCGGGTCTACTGCCGATTCTCGGTTTCCCTGACTATCGACGGTGAAAGTGCTACGTCTTCTTCGGTGTGGCGTCACGGAAGTATCTGATGGATTTTCTGAATCCGCGTCTAGAGTTCCTGAGAGTGGGCTCTTGATTTTGGCACTCGCGGGCGCTTGGAGGCTTTCGAATCCAATTGTGTCGGCGATGAGGCTGTCCAGCCTTCTATGTGTTGGCGTTGGTGGTAAAGGGCCGGTAGGAGGCGGTGATGGAGGTGAGAACCACTGGTTACTAAAGGATTTCTGCGATCGTGACGATCGCGACGTACGTGGTGGCGATTCTACACATGGAGTTGTGGAGTACGAGGTAGTCGGTGGTGTGGTGCCAGGTGTAGTACCAGGTGTAGCATCGCATGGCGGTAGTGGAAAGAGTGATGGCGAAAACGAGACAACACTACACCTTGACGATGGTGAGATTTCCGAACACGGCGATACGCCTTCGCTATTTCCCTTGACATACTGGAAATCAACACTGAGAGCATGAGGCTGATGTGAGAAACGACTGGTCGATGAGGCGGCATCGTGGTTCCCGGTGGGTGGTACAATTAATCTGGGAAGAGCCGGTAGTTCGAGGTTCTTCCTCTTCCCTTGCGTCGACTCGTTCGACTCGTCCGACATCATTGTGGTTAGTGAATGCTTCTACGGTTATTCCTCCAAGCCCACGTAATGATTGCGTATTCGTCGGTTTGAAGTATAAAGCCTGCACCGATCGCGTTGGTTGGTGGTGTATAGAGGTAAGATACCTATGAATCGAGCGTCGAGTTCGTAAGGAATGTTAGATTTCGGCTAACCAACGCGCGTAGGCAGACAGTATTCTAGATAATCGAGTGTGATATTTGGACCAGATGAAGCGAACGGCAGATCCAAGACAGCGTAACTATTTTTCATTCAAAAGAAGGACGATATGACCATACCCATCATTATATCATCATCATAATCATGATCATGCAAAAGGAACGTAAAGTAAGGTAAGGCTAGACTACCAAGGAGGGAGAATTTCTTGTATCTCTCTTTTCACTTTCTTGCTCCCGGAACCCCTCAGCCTACAAGGGTGCCATGTTTCTGGGAAACTATAAGATATAAAACCAACAGGAATAGAAATCAAAGTCCTAACGGATGGATCCGAGCTACCGCCTCAGTCATGCAAGGAACAGGGGAAAGCGGATCGGAAAAGAAAAGAAAGAGGTAAAAACGGCGTAAAGAACCGTGAGGTATCTTCGGACGGAATCCTCCATCCTTCCCAGTTTCTCCCTCTAACGGTACGAATTCTCACATCATCAATACTACGCACAGTACAGTAAAAAAAGTAAAAGAAAAAAAAGGCAGCATTCCCATGGATGCGGTCATCAATAGCCCCCGCGGCAGCCCGGCACTTCCAAGTTGTCGATCCCTCAGCGCAGGCTCAGGCTGCCCAGCCCACGCGGTTCCACGCCCTACCCCTGCGTCAGCCCCGGGACTGGGTCTCGATCAGTCAAATCACAAATCGCAGACCCGTAACTGGCAGGACTACTGTAGTTACTCCCAGACTTCCCAAACCTCCGGGCCGACACACATACACCGCATGTCTTCAGCCCTTTAGGTCTGATTTCTGCGTCTTCAGTTTCTCTCTTTCACACCGAGAGACACCACCCGATTGGGCATCGTACGCCTCGTAAGCAAGCCTTCTTACCCCCAAACCCCAACCCCCATACTGATAGTAAAAGTACAGGTAGGTAAAGCATTGCGTTCTCCATTACGCTGCCTAATCTACCCACAACTGCATACTGTACGAGACTTCACATTATGTATGCATTATGTACAATACGCATTATATCGAGCATCCGCGGGTCTCCATTTACGTACGTCTGGTACTTGCGCAGTTCTGCTCGTTACCTGTACCTTACATTAAAAATCCCAAAAAATCCCACCTGCGCCCTTA
This sequence comes from Hypoxylon sp. PDH2405, assembly GCA_023628415.1. Lineage (NCBI taxonomy): Eukaryota > Fungi > Ascomycota > Sordariomycetes > Xylariales > Hypoxylaceae > Hypoxylon > Hypoxylon sp. PDH2405. The sequence continues at coordinate 74,829 of JAMAKT010000111.1, read as the reverse complement.
GTTCGGGCTACTACCCTACCGAGACACACATTGTGCACCTATAGTTGGCGGTATCTATTGGTGGCAGCGGTACCATCCCATCCCAATTCCCGCAGGATCTCCCCGTTCCGGTGCAGCAAGGTGCATATCGTACCTGCATCTGGCCCTCGGCCTGCGCCTCTCCTCTTACATACCTACTACCTTATCTGCAAATCTGCAAAAGGTGCAAAGGCCGCGAGCAAATTAATAGTCTCTCTCTGAATCCAACCTCAAACCAGCCCAGCTCAGCCCACTCCACCCCACCAACATTGAACCTCCACGAATCGCTACCACGATCACACAGAAATAATAATAACAATAATAATAAAGCTACCCAGATAACCTAAACCCAGACAGATACGGACCCCGTACCTACACACCTATCTATTGAATGTATATTCTTGGAATCGCACCTCGTAACCAAGATTAACGATACGAATCTTGCGTCCAGCCCGTGTCTATTGTCTATCCCCTGGTAGCCATGCAAGCCTCCCATGTCCTATATCCGTTATATATTATAGAAGCCCGCGCATGTGGCCGCGTGCGACTAACTGCGTCATCGCCGCAAGAACACATTTAATATTTGTAGAAAAAAACAGGTATCCATTATAATCCGTGCGTCCAATATAACCAGAAAACGGCACCGCGAACACACGAGGCTTTCCAACTTTTTTTCCCCTCTAGGGAATAACCGAGCCAATATTCCAACCATACACGTACATAAATGCAACGCATACTATTTTATGCCAATGCTCCCCCATAGCAGTAGTCGGGATCCAATACCAACACTACGTAAAACGCGCACACAACATAGCACAACACAATACAAGCCAAGCGACCATATCTACCGTATGTTTACTGTTAATCCTCGTATCTGATCTCCGGTGGAACTTACCTAGGGCTGCTAGGTAGCTCCACAAGCTTGCGCAGCAGCGCTGACTACCTAACTTACGCAATAAATATAGTAGGCTATTCTCTACCACGGACAAAAATTCGCGCTGTTCTAGCCCTCTAGCCTCTACATATATTTAGGTAATTATGCACTGTGTGCCGCCTTACCGTACGCACAAGTATTTAAGCAGGGCGAACGGAAGACCAACAGCTTAAAAAGAGAGAGATTCTGCAGTCAGCTCATACTCACAAAAAAAGCGATCAGACCATTTTTTTATGAAATATCAGTTCGATTAAACATTGCCTCGAAATATTTTACTCGAGCTGTCTATCTACGAGTTTTCCCCCATCTACGCCGGCGCTAAAAAAACGTCATCCCTACAACATGCAATTGCTCCCCCACCGTCGGTGCTGCTCATGCGTGAAAAAAATCGATAAATTTGTTTTGTACATGAAGGCCGAACCTGCTCTGGCTCGTCTTCGGTTTAGAAAAAATACGGGAAGGTAGTCATCCGTCCGGCGTGCATTGGTTCCGTAGACCCATGACGTATTTGCAAGCTTTCTTGCTCATGTTTCTCATACCACGAATAGTTCGATTATGATGTTCCCTTCTTCGGAACGTGGTTTAAAGAGGTGTAGAAATATGCGAGGTCGGTGGGAACCGTTCAACCTTGCCGACCGCCAACCTTTTGTCCGGTACCTATGTCCACGAAAAAGTTGACGAAATCAATCGTGTTTTCCCCACCAACAGTCACATTCGTGGCTTGATCCATGGTTACAGATGAAGATGTATTTTGGCCTGTCTCCACACTCGTGAAGAATTGTTGGATTGAAGTCTGGGCAGTCGATGCATTGGCTAGGGTCTCTTCCTGGAAGATATACAAAACTGCCACGCGGGCAAAGTCGACAATTTCCTCGGTGACCTTGAAGGTGGGAGTCGGTGAAGCCGACGTAGTCGTGCTGGTCGGGAGACTGGTAGAGGGGGTGGTGGTGGATGTCGAAGTAGTTGCCGGAACTGACGTTGGGTAAGGTGTAGGCGAATATCGTTTCGAGTTGCTACCTGTAATGGTTGTGGCGAATATCGTAGAGCCGGAAAACGTAACTGGGCCAGTCAAGGTAGTCACCACAAATGTCCCCGAAAACCCGCCAGTCCCTTCTGGATTCTGAACTGTCAGTGTAATGTCGACATCCGGTAGTACGCTTAGAGTGATTGGCACATCGGCTGCAGCCACAGCAGCCTGTGCGAGATCCGAGTCTGAGCTAATGTCGGTAACTTCAGCCGACGCGTCCTGTGTTCGAAGAGATTGCCCATCGAAAGTAACCAACGCGTTTTCGGTGTTGCACGAAAGGTTATCCTTGTTGAATTTCGACTGTATTAAGGTAGCAACGAGTGGGATCGAGAAGTTAGTCTGAGCATCTCGTATAAGACGAGGTATCGCCTGGCCGATAGTGACGTTGTTAATATTTGAGTCCGCTGTACTGATCGACGTTGTAGTACAGCCTTGCGAAGTGGGAATTGTGCAGTCCGCGCCCGTGAACCCGTTCGAACAGATGCAAGAGCAGACGCCCTGCAGGACCACGTTTGTGCCCCCGTTGGCGCAATTCAATTGCGCTTCGCAGTCTGATATGGCCGGCTGGGCTGTACTCTTTGAATTCTTATCGATGACAAGGAACTTGACGGGGACAACGACTGCTGCTGCTATTATGCACAATAAAATGATAACCAACGCAAAACAAGTCCAGAAAGGTAAGCCGCAACAACGGCGTCTCTTCTTTGGCTGCCCCGGCTCTGAATCGACGTCTTGATCCGTCTCTACTGGCGGTCCTCGGAACGACCTTCGCGCTAAGGGCCACGAAGTTGAAGCTCTACTTTGCCGCACCCCATTTCGGCTTGCCGGGGGCGGAAATGCCGCCAGCATATCGGATAAGCCAGATTGATGCCCCGGATTAACTGCAAATAAAGTCAGCACATAGAAGATTTAGGAAAAGGTCGATATAACGAACAGGACGGTTCCTTCTCAGGATCACTACCGTAGACTTCTTCCGGGAAGTCAAACTCGTCAAAACGACTCGCTGGTCTACGGCCTCTATCTATTAAACTAGCGAGCCTGGTTGCCCGTCGGATTAAATCGGGTAGACTCGTCAAGCTTCCTCTGGCCTCAGCTGCTCTCACTGCATCTATATCTAGACGTGGTGGTCTTCGAATGGCGGAAAATCTAGCCGGCCTCGGCGAAGGAGTGGGTTTTGGTACTGATGCTGGATCCGTGGCGCTAGCGCCTTCGAAAGCATTCAACATATTATCCGCAGTTAAGGCGGTTCCAACGGCTTCCCGGGAGCCATTTCCAGAAGAACTTGACGAGCCTTCAATGTAACCAGTCCCTTCTCGGAACGGCCCCCCTTGTATAGGTGTCGGTCCTGGTCTCGTCATCGAATCCTTCCTCTCAGAACTCCCTGTCGTAACCAGAGCCGGCCTGCCTCTCTTTCCTATGCTCGCATTCCTTACGAGACGGCTCTCATCCGCATCATCACTAACGACGGACTCTTCCGCTATCGTATCATCAATAGAGGCTGCAGTCGGACTATATCCTGCTGGCGATAAACTTCCAAAACTTTCCGGTATCGCGGCGCTGGACGCATAAGAAGTATGCGACCTCGTTCTGGGACTCTCTTCTGGTATTGGCGAGACGAATGATGCCGTCGAGTAGAACGATGAGGCACCTCTCCTAGAAGACGGCGGCGGACCTAGAGTTACGCTTCTCCTAGATGCGGGTAACGGGGGCGCAGCCACTGGCAAAGGAAAATCTGGAATCGTTCCAACTGAAGAGTTAGTTGATTGCCTCGAAGATGAGCTTTGTATGGTATCGGGTGCTGAGAGCTCCGATACTCTGGAGTTTTGAGGCGTGTACTGAAAAACTGGAGTGTGCTCCTGAATACGAGAGCCATCTAAGATCGACGGCACTCTACTGGGTCGCGGAGGGCGTTGGGGTGGTTGTGATCTGCCGGGTGGTGGTCGGTACGGCTCCGAGTCGGCAGTAGATGGTGCTGCGATGGGTCCGCTGAGCGGCCACTGGGCCAGTGGCTGCGGTCTCGATATCGCCATTCCAATCTGTCCTTGCCCATCCCTCATTTGCAATCCCGGTGGCGCTTGTGGCCGTCTTATTGATGGGGGTTCCGGAAAAGCTGACATGTCCTCCCTTCGCGCACCCGCTTCAGCTAGTTCCCTCGCCCTCCTAACGGATCCCCCCATCCTGGGTGGTTGACCGTTACTCTGCCCATATTGAGATTGACTCATTTAAACAGTCGGGGAGGCGTATGGCCCAAATCAGATCTCCGCATTCCACTCGTCCACTTTTTCTTCCCGATTCCGTCACGGCCTTTGCCGTCTATATGAACCGCATATGCAAGTCCTAGCTCTGTCCTGACGAGTTCGAGTCGATACAATGCCGGCAACCGATAGCCCGCCGGCAGGTGGATCAAGAGATTCAAACGAAAATGAGATCGGAACTATTAGCCTCGTTTTCGCCACGGTGACACGGGAAATGACCTCGATGTAAATGAGCCTAGGTAATCGCAAACGGAGAACTGAATCAGTCCGATCGACAGTCGTGGAACCAAATCGCGCCGTTTCCACTCTATCCAGAACAACGGTGAGAAAACCAAATGCAATCCTGATCCTGGCTTCAACCAAAAGGAATCGCAAGAAAAAACGCCCGGAATGCTAAGCCGGCGACAATGTACAAACGAGAAAGTAATCCAGTCACTTCAAAGCGAGGGGGATTGTTAGCTGATACTGAAATATTGGTTAGTTTATACAGAAGCGAAGTTCAGAAATGAACTAAAATGTGAAATGAAGGTATATGGGAATTCAACAATCAACGAGTATTAGAAGATGGCATTGAAGCTGGGGTACAACCCTCTCTAACTCCACGGAGCCAAGAGAGCGTCACATGTGCTAACAGCCAGAAGCTGTCAAACTTGAATTCAGTGCGGTTAATTCTACTGCCAGCAGTAATAACAACCGGCCAAGCGACACCTTGACAGAGCAATCAGATATGGTACGGGAGTAAGAGATCACGTACGCTTGACGTTTCGAGAGGTACTGGCCCTTCCTTGTACCAAGCCTAATTCGACTAGGGGTGGTTCAACAATGGGTAGACTAGTACCAAACCGAGAGGCAACCCCCGAAAGATTGATAATATTCAAACGAACGGGTTCCCGTGGCTGTTTCCGAAGTCTTCCAAGAAAGCCAAGGATTAGACACACGGTCGGACATGCGATATTTGCCGACGGGTTGGTAAATGCAGTGTCGAAGCTGCCGTGGTCGTTGCACAGCGTCACTCTTAGTTAGATGGGAGTGGGGTGGTAGAGCGAACCAGATGATGCGACTCTGAAGTCTTGGATACTGTTCGCGTTTCAGATTCGCGGACGGGACAGGGTCGGAATGACAGGACAGCAGAAAGCGTAATGCCTCTCAAGGTTTGTGCGATTCCAGGAGGAGGGCGATCAAGAGTCAATCAGGCAATCAGGCAAAAGTTCACCGTTTGCGCTTGTTGGACGGGCTGTCGGGTAAATTCTTGCGGAAGTCAGATTAGGAGGCGACGGCAGGATTGATGATTTGGGAAAACGAAAGGCGCGCAGGCAACTAAGTGTCATCAAGACAGGATAGGATGTCCTGCAGTAGTAAAAGAAAAGAAAAAGAACGAGAGTAGAGAAATCAAAGTAGAAAAGGAGCGTTAAGAGGCAATTGGGATAATTGCGGCGTGTTGAGACCAGACGACACTCGGTCGTAGAGTTAAGATGGGTATCGTGAAGGTGGCCGAACAAAAGATTGAAGTTGGCAAGTTCCCGTCGAACCAGTCAAGGTGGACAGAAAACGGACAGAAAGATCCGAGCAAACAAAGTTGCACGACTCAAGGAACTCAGAAGGAAAGAACGAGACAAGCAACGGCAGTAGTATGGACTAATTAGTGAAAGGTAAAATGAGTAAAAGGAAACAGCGCGCGACTGCCAATCGTGACCCGTTTGGATCTTGGGTCGTCTAGTAGGTGCGTCGGAGTTCAAGGTCGTGCCTGGCATTAGCTTCATGTCGTCTATAAAAAATATGGGGAAAGGGGGACCGGTCTTGGACAAGAAAAGCATCAAAAGGCACCGAAAGGTCAGTGCATCACGCTGTTGACCAGACTTGGACCCCAGGAACAAGTCAAGGGAACCCTAGCAACGACTGCCAAATCTGAAAACCTCATTCCAAAATCCCTACTCCAAAATCGATTTACATACAACTGATTCCTTTACATACAGAAAGCTCATTTACTTACGCCCGGGCCCCAAATTTGATAGTACCGTATATCATTTTGCGCATCGCCAAGGAGTTTTACGAATTGTCGAAATCGTACTTCCCCTATCATCGGTGTCAACGAGAGCTCCAGTTCCCCAGAGACCCCCTGCAGATTCAATTTTATCCAGAGGGCACAGATTCAAACGACACGATGGTCAGCGAACCCCTGTTTGCGTGTCTAGAACCCCTGCCACTGACTAAGACCTGCAGCAAATCAGCGAGCGAGGACGGTGAGCTTCACCAATTAGAAACACTAGCGTCATCACTTACAGACGGTTCCACATTCGTCATCCCGGTCCTGGATCGTCTTAACCTCCAGACTCTGTCCACTTCTGGTACGTGACTTCAATGTCGAACGACATTATGGGTTCGAGACAGGATAAAGTAAACGGAGCCGAAGAGAGCATTGTTCGATCTAAGACGAATCGATTATAGAAGCATTTATCCGCAAAGATAGAATCAAGATGAGTATAAAATGCACGGCGTCGGATGAGTAGATGTCCGCGCAGCCGGTGGGAGATTCAGAATGAAGTGTACATGCTTAGTGTACTTGCCTGCCTCCTTTCATCTCGACAAAGTATCACTCCGTCGTACGAGCCAACAGATTGGGTTGGCGGGTGGGTTATTTTCTATTATCGTATTTGCTAAACAAATCGTCAACATAAAAAATCCAAATCTACATGTAGCTTCGGGATTTCGGTCAAGGCAAACGAATACGATAAATGTCGAGTCACAACGATGGATCACCTCCCAAATGAGAATCTCAAAGGTAACACAGATTGACTCGGATAATTCAGCCCTTCCCATGCTGCCACGTTGAATACAACATTAGGTAATCAGCGATCATGAGTGTTTCGGTGCTAAAGTTACCTAAATTAGGTCGCGGCCGGTGTCTTTTGATCGATATTGGCAAGATCGATGTTCCAATTAGTCGGCCGATAATGTGGTACTGTGTGTGCTCCAGCTCCAACTGTCGTGATGATGTCGCGAGGATGATCGTCGCACTAGCCTACCTATCCAGGGGCAATAAAATCGCCTATTGGTTGTGTGCGCACCAGTCTTCAGCAATCTTTTCGCGCGCCATCCCACCAGATCTCCATCAAGAGGCGCTTGTCCACCCACTAACTTTATCAGATTGCCAAGTTTGCGCTCAATTTCTACGTCGATCCTCGTGGTCGACAATAAGTGTTTTCAACGATGGATTCTTTTCAATTAATCTGAGATAATCGGTCGTGATCCACCTCATACGTAAGCGTGCTGCAGTTTTTCTGCAAACCACCCGCCTTGCAGAAGTAGGTAATCCCGAGACAATGGGCTCTAAACGATAGTTGGGTCTGTTTCAGGTCATCTAATAGTGTTCCATACGAGGTTTCCATTTCGAGCCCACTTTGAGCCCACTTTTAACCTGTCGGGGCAAACTTTTTGGGCCCTACCGAGCAGATGGCGAGCTGAGTCAAGACGGCTGTCCCACTTCAATCCATTAGATTCTGTACAACATACTACATATTAATGTATGTGCTATAAACAGATGGGTACAACCTCGTGTTATAAAACATCTGCAGGGCTGAATCTCGTGACCCTCTGCTGCCTTGACTGTATATAGATAGGTGCATAGGTACCTAGGTAGGTAAGCTAGATGATATTTGTTACTGTAGTTGGATTGACCGAGGTGTGGAATACACCGTTAAAAGGCAATCAAGCCGGTTTGCTTTTGTCAGAAAAAGGAAGAAAAATTACCACGACGAAGTGGAATCAAACCCGTGCCCTGGAAATTGAGTCCCAGCCACGGACTCTCAGATGCTTATGTAGCAAACGGACTGCAGATATCCCCTCACGTCGATAAATAACTCATATCCGTCATTCTCCGGTTGATGGCCGAATTGCCTTTCCCTTGCTTTCGCCTCCTAGCAGGTCTTAGCCACGAAGGGAGTCGGCGTCCGGAGTTGTCCTCAACTGGAATGTTTTCTGATACCACAGTGCCCCACGTATCTGTCTTCTTAGGTGATAACTCCTGATGTCTCCGCTCGCTCTTGGTATGCATGAGAGTAAGGATACGATCCTCGATCGAGTCTCCCTTATACCCGTAAAAGAATGCAAGTGCTAATATGACGAAAGTGACCGGAATAGCAACAGCCCAGAAAAATCGCTGGTCGTAATCTGTATCCCTGATGTCTGTCGTGTTCATTCCGAAGAAACTGGAAATAAATGATCTGTCGTGATATGGTTAGGGGTTAAAAGATCAGATATAATAAGATAAGCAGCAGATAGACTTACAAAGGCAGAAAGAAGACCGTTACGATAGTAAACACCCGAATGGCCTTGCCATGATTCTCCTCAAGAATCTCGATGGCTTGCTTGACCTGTTCCTTCAGATAGTTGGTCCTTTCACGTTGAACACGGAGTTCGTCGCTCCTATCTAGAAGCTTGTGCATTTGAGAATCGATATACCGCGATTCGATGCGAAACAGACCTCTGCGGGACGAGTCCGTCACCCGATACGAACCTGGAGAGAGAAGCCTCTTGTAGTTCTCGAGCACCTGAAGCTGTGACAGGATAACATTTTGCAGCGCCTCCAAATCTTCCTGCAGCCTGTGAATATCCAGGAATACCCGCCGTCTCGGGCGACGGTATGCTTGGTATCGAAGCTTCGAAGTGTATTCGTCATAGACTTGAACCGCATCGGTCTCGGTATCCGGAAGTAGTGGCCTGTTTTGGAGATTGGCTGCTAAGGCGACGGCGAGAAAATGAGGCCCAACGGATTCTATTCCAAGGGTATCAGGACTTCGTGTGGTTATTCCCGAGAGTATAATATCAGCCTTGGAGTTTTCCAGAAGTTCACAAGCCCTGGCGAAAGCGGCTTGAGCATCAGATTCAAAAGACCTGATCTTACGCCAGCAAGACCCAACTTGGCGTTTCCCATTATCGGATTGCGGCGCGTCTAGCCGATTGATATACGATAGTTGCCTCGAAGTGAGAATGTACATGGACAGAATTTCCTGGAAAGCGTAGAAGACACGCTCTGGAAGGAATGGGCGGGATTCCGACTCGCTGCCTTGATGGGACGTAGTAGCTACAAGATAGTGTAGTTCCATTGCCAGGTCCTTGACGTTGGCTAGTGCGTCGAGAAACTGATTAATCGTGTCAAGGACTATCTTGTTATGAACTTGATGGATTTGGGAGCCTTTGTAATGTCTTAGCCAGACGAAACATAGATCGTCATATGGCCGTTTATTTTTTCCAGAGGCGGCACAGCTCATGTGCTCGGAATGTAGATGGTCAAGAGCTTCAATATGAGATGCATATATCTTTCTACCTTTACAAGCTTCACAGTCCGCAAAGGTTTTCTTGTTGGTTGGGGCTCTAGGGAGTGCTTTGGAAAGTGTCGACTTAGGAGTAAAATTGCGTATCACCCATTGCGGTTGCTGCGTTGCATCTATGCGAGACCATAATATGTGCTGTTGAAAGAGCAGTTATTAGTAATGTAAATCGGATTCTAGCAGGAGAGCTTACTCGAAAGATCTCATCCAAGGCTCCCCAGAACCGCTTGCAAACTTTTTGGATGAGAGCAGCGCCTTCTCCTGGGAGGTAAGTCCCAAGAAGCTCCCGAGAAATATTTAAAAGATTCTCCATGGCGACTTCGTCTGGACTTAGTAATTGGATTGACTCCTTGTTCTCTTGTACTGGATCCTCTCCTTCGGTATTGGCCGGCAAGTTAAACGATGGGCTACTTTGTTTTGTGGCCCTTGGATCCTCATTTTCTCGTGTTGAAACATCAGCAGTAGGAACTCGGTTACTGGATGCGATTATATCAGGCTGTTCAGTTTGGGGACCGATATTCGACTTTGAAGCCGAATTCTCTTGTCCTGATGGCTCCCTTATTTGAATATTTGGTGCATCATTGGTTGATGCATTCCTAGGATCTGGAGATCTTCCACCTTTAGAATTGTGGTCTATCGTAGCCTCTTTGGTGGGTTCATTTTGGGAGTCGTGTTCTGCGTTCTCTACAGACGATCGACGAGCCTGTGTACTTGCGCCGGTTGGTGATGTGGTCTTGTCAATAAGATCCGCATGCCTATGACGAAGGTCATCCAAAGTACAATCGTAAGTTTTACTGTAGAACTTGTCGGAGCTGAGCTGCTGGTCAGCTCTACCCAACAGCTGAACAAGAACAACATCAGCATTAGAAGATGCTTGGTCGTCACCATCTGTCCCAACTTTCCAATAGAAGAAGGGTAGAAGGTTGGTTGTAGGCGATGACGACATGCTAGGCTTAGGGATTCGGGGACCCGAGCCCCTAGACATGCTCCTTGATCGAGACGAGTTAGATCGGGAATGTTGGAAACGGACAGTTGGTTCAGTGGCGTTGGTTTCAGCTTTGAAAATTTTAGTAATCATGTCTTGAGACTTCGTAAAGGGGTTCGCACCTCTTTTGTAATGTTCGCTTATCTTCAACAACTCGTCTATTAGCGGGCCATTTAAAGCCCTCTGTAACACAACCTTATCACCCTATTCTTATTTAGAATTTCCGTGGAACATAATGAGAGGCCTAGTAACTCACTTCAATGACGAAAGGGTAACCAAGGTCGATTACTGCTCTGAGGGAGACGAGCTTCGCAGGGATGGTTGTCTTGCCTCTTCTTGGGTACTGATCTCTGGTAGAATAATGACTGTTGCTATCTATATCAGATGAGTCTGCAGAGGATCCCGGAGAGTCTTCGGAAGAGTCCTCTAGTTCGAACATTCGGTTCGATTCCCGAGGCCGGCCTCGTCTTTGACTATGCGAGGACGTGCTTCGTTCACGGCTACTTCCTGTGTTGGAGTCTACGGGCGTCGTATCGCGCGATATGCTAGACTCGGTATCATCAGACTCCATATCCTGATAGAAGGTTAGCCGAATTTCGCAGCATTACTAGAGCGCTTGCCCATGCTTACCGATGAGTCTGAGGAGGACCCGTGATTCTGTTCATCATTTGACAATGCCCCAAGGGTTAAAAGCTTCGGTTTTGCTGCGGCGTAGGTAGCATCATTCACAATGATATTAGGCCCTCTTGCACGGGATCGTGAACCTTGCCTCCTAGAATAAAAGTGAGTACTCGGCCGACTCCTCCTCCCTTGCACGTTTCCACTATATGATTGAGTCGAGTTGCATGGGTTGGATATATTATACGATTCCCTCCGCTGTGTGTACATATCCACGGGGAAAGATATCTGGCGGTTTCGTGACAGCGAGCCCCTTTCCGAACGTGAACGCGTCGGTCCCCTGCGCCTATACACTTGGGTTCCGCTCATCCCACTGGAAGATCTGGTAGTGTGCTCAGTGGGCCTTCTCAAAACGACCTGCGTATCTTCAGCCGAATCAGGCTCATTTGGATGCGTGAGTCTTTCTCGGTCCTCGTTACCCTCCCTTTGATCTTCTTCTGTTTGATCTCGCCAAGTGATCAACTTTCTCCTATTGCCGTTTTGCGCGGGTGGCTCTTCCAAGTTATCAGCATTGTTCCTATTGTGCTGGTACTTAACAAGAGCCCATTTCTCTGGGTCGTAATAGGGTGTGGGCTCAGGGGATATTGTTCTATTCTCCGTTATCCACATCCGTGAAGGTTGAGTTGAGTCTCGGATGGCATCATTCACAACTACCCTGGATCCAAAACCCTGCGCCGTGTAAGGTCTTCTCCCCCGGGTCATTGCCATTGGACTATTTGAGCGAACTCCTTGCTGTTGTGGTTTTCGACGTTGTGACCGAGACCGGCTGCGACTTTCGCGTAATTGCCTCTGTTGTTGTAGTTGAAACCTCGGCACGATATAGAAAATTGTGTCTTGGAGTCGTCCTTGTTGCATCAACATGAGCCATTCTTGCGGAGTAACCAGCTCACGATTCTCATTTAATAGTTCATAGTCTGTTACGTATGTCCCAGTTTCCTCTTTGGCTAGTGCAAATGTGTGTCTGAGAAAGTCCTTTAGGCACGTAATGGTTAGTACGATTCTTCAACAGGGAGAATTCATCGGACGTACCACATAATTACAGTCTGCGTCAATGACAACACTATGTGGTCTATTATATTGATCTAATACCTTTACAGTGAGAGGTCTTCGCAAACTAGATGTTTTATGGTCTATTTCAACGAGATCTTTGGCTAAATCTTGCATAGATAGCTCAGATAAAGTGATGAGAACATCTATTCAATGTCAGTCTCCTGCCGTCATTCGATCGATATGTCACCACAGAACAGTCGGTCTTACCATTTCCCACAAGTAGACACCACAATTGAGGAACATGCAACGTCTCTTTTGATGGCCCTAAGCTCACTTTCCTCATAATTTCAATATCTCGCCTATCACTCTCGACATCGTATCCGTAAAGACTCTCAAGAAGGCTAGGCATACGGTGCCCTTCATTAGCGCTTGTAACCGATGCCTGCTGGTTCATTAGTAGATAAGGGCTCGAAAAGAAGATAACTGGCTCGTCGGGTAAGTCGTCAGTAACGTCGTACCTATTAATGCCGCGAAGTATAGACCCCATTTGAATATAATGGCCCCCGGTAGGTTTGTGAGATGCCTTGTTCTTTATATCATTTAGAACGTTTAAAGTCACAGCCTTTAACTGGCCCGGGATATAAGGCGAATTTATGACCAGTTTCTGGCGCCAAATTAGCTTATAAGTTCTATGAATAAATGGCAACTTCCATAATTACCTCCAAATCGTCTAGTCGTGGAAACTCTTTCTCTAAGTGCCTGGTGTTTCATTTAGTTGATCTTGTCCACAAGAGTAGATAAATAGGTACCTAAGGGACTTACCACCATCGGAATTGCGCTATTGATGGGTTGGATTCCGTGGGTGGAGGCCGATCCGGGCACAACAGTCGGACCTTTTCCCTGCCATCTTTATTTAGACTATACTCTGAGGCGTGTATGACAAACGGCTTCAAGCCTGATCCATCTTCAAATGTTGCCTCTGGCTGGTTCCGTTCTGGGTGCGCCTGGTTTGCAGCGAGATTTATTGGTAAGTGCTTATCTTGCTGCGACTTGGGGATCATGAATGTCTTCGATAGCCCTTCACCTTCGACCTCTTGGAAGGTCAATGGAGGGTCACCTAGAAGGCGGCTCGCGGGCTTAACCTCGCTGATGTAATCATCACTCTCGTTCCAATTGTAATTGTACCCATTGGCGCGACTTCTAACCCTCGAACCATCCCGGTATGTATAACTATCGTCAGAACTCCAATCATATGTATCCCGCGGTCTTCTTGGCCGAGAACGGCGACGGGGCTCAAATCTTGTCCTGCTCCACCTGTCGTCTGACCCATAGCACAGCCGCCGCCGGGGCGGAGAATATATAGACGAGCGCCTAGCGGGATTGAACTGATAATAGTCCCTGTCAGAATACGAAGAGTTCCTTGAGTAATATCCAGCCATGATAGTGAGCTAATTCCGAAGTTACCAGCTCTACCTTCGCAATTCGAGATAAGAATTGCAATGTAGAGTGAGAGCAAGCGAGCTTTGAAGCTGAATAGAAAAAAATAAACATAAAAAAGTAAAGGTCAGCTAGCCCAGGGTACATCCCACGCTTACATTAGCATTTACAGTATGCTGTCATACAACTGTTGGGGGCCAAATCCGAATATGCTGACGCCACCCCCTCCCTCCATAGCACGAGCAACCTCAGGCGGAGATTTCCTCTTTCAGAGCAAGCCGTCCACCATTAATACGTACTAGGCAGATTATACTGAACTGACGAAAACCGACCCAACTTGGCAATCTTTGACTTGAATGGTGGTTGGCGTGATTAACTCTGATCGAACTAGCATTAACAAAAAGGCTCCCTAGCTGGCTGTGGAGGTTCTGTAGATGATTTTGAGGGCTCCGCAGCTAGAGAACCATTGAAAGTGACACGTATCTTATGTAGGGAAATATAGATATATTAGATGGTAAGCGTTAGAGACATAAACGTCAGAATGAACTCAGTGGTTAACTCGTAGATTGAGATTCCGTTTCTTCACCTGTTTCTCGGCTTGTGCCGTCTCCCACTCACCTAGATTTTGAATAAGGATCCAATCAAGAGACTTGACTCTTCGTCTTTCCAACCTGCTCTCCTTGAGCTTCTTGCCCTTCATATGCCTCTTCCAAGCCCGCTCCCTACTTCGCTTGGCCTTCTTGTCGGCTTTTGCGATCTTATGCCTGACTTCCCACGCGGCCATCCTCGCAAGCATGTTGGTCTGGTGGCTTGGAGGGGGGATATCGTCGAACGACAGCTCACATATCCACTGGGACAGATGCTTGAGGCACCTTTCCTGCGGACTCGAGTCGAGGGAATCCTCAGTGAGGGGAGCCAATAGGGGGTCCTTCTTGTCGAGATTGAATATCTTCATCATGCGCTTGGAACCAACGACCTTCGCGTGGAGTTTACGGGGATGAAAATATCTCTCATTCATCAGCCTAAGATACTTCTTGGAACGTGTGTAAGCCATGGCGATTGTAGCGAGGTCCGCCGCGGCTTCCAATGCGCCGGCGACTCCGTCGGCTCCCTCATAGGGAATAACCCCAACAACAAAGGCGGCTAACTTGACCACATGAATAGCCGGGTGCGGCCTAAGGATAATGTTGAGGTTATCGATGAAAGTGATGAGATCTTCTCGAGTGATCTCATGGTCTGCTAGTTCTGGTGCCCACGCACGCGCGAATGGTATTTGCGGCCCTGGGCTGATTCGAGGGATCAAAACCGGCTTCGGCAATGGTGAAAGCACCGTGTCAGGCGGAACGGGGGGAAAATAGGACGTCGCAAGGTTGAAAAAATGAGTCTCAGTCACCTCTAGCTCTTGATTGGGATTTGTAGTTGCTTCTGACGTGAGAAGTTTATCGTCGTCAGCAATCGTCCTGTATGAAGGGGGGCGCGGCGATGAAATTTCGCCCGTTTTTGCGCGTTGGCTGAAACGAGAGCCCTTTTCTTCGGTGGCGGCGTTGTCCTGTGAAGTAAGCTGATCCGATTTCTCGGATTTAGAACTCATGGACCGCCGAGCTTTCTTCACCAACGTGACCACGAGATCTCCCAGGAGCTCCTTAGAGGACATGATGGAAGAAACTCAATATACATTGAGCTTACATACGAGTAGTTTGCTCAGTAGAGAGAAAAGATAGAAGCCCATATCGATAGCTCGTTCTATTCTACATTTTCAGATCATGAGGTCTGTTGCGATCAACATCTTGGCATTCTGAGCTGAACTTAGCTGACTACCTACCTATAGGTAGGTAAGTAGCTCACATTAGGAACTTCTAACAAACGTGACTGAGTAAAGTTGGAGAATAGCCAGGGAGTAGTTCAGCCGCACCAAAGGACACACCATGGTTATCATTTGATAGCTCAACCCCCTCATTAGCAAGGCTTCACTCCATCTCGTAACTCGGTTTCAATACAAGAAGCACAGCCACACAGGACCATGCATGTATCTATGTACATTCCTGAGTCATGTGACATTAGGCTGGGAGTCCGGAAAGCTCGGGTCATGAATGGAGTAGGTTCTAGAACCGTTTGGGGTAAGCGCTGTGACTAGTTGACAGATGTCCCCAGCTGCTAGCGGGGCGTTCCGCGTCACTGTGCAGCGTTTCGAGACAAGTCGTCATATGGTTCCCGCAGGGTCCGTAGCCTCTCTCCAGGCTTACCTTTAAACAACAATCCAACACGCCACCCATCATTCCTTTCCTTTCATTTATCAAAACAACATCGAATTCCTACTTCCTTTCGTACCTTGCGCTTCCATGAAGCATTAAATCTACCTATTCGTCTATTTGTGCTGAAACACGCCGACGATGCAGTTGACATCCATCATTGCCGCCGCGGGCCTGGCGGCTTCAACCACCAACGCCTTTCTACTCCCTCCCGAGGTCTCCGAATCCGACAACAACCTGGTCACCACCCTCCCGGTTCCCATCTCAGCCGCATCTCCTAACCTTTCGAAGAACTTGAAGCTCAAGTGCCCTGGATGTTCTGTTCACATCCCCCACCATGGAAAAGTCAAGGTTGTGAACGATATTCCCAGCCATCTGGAGCTCAACTTCAGCGTTGAGCCTGCCGGTACTGCCGATCGCTTGATGCTGAATGGCTTCGAGCTCTATCCTAACGCCGACCCCTTCCAAAACAGCCTCACCGCCGTTGTTCGTCCCGATATCCCACATCGACGAACAAAGCGACCGCACTACAAAGGCCCGCAACCAGAAGTCGGCCAGAGCCTTGGCTTTGGCATGCAGACGCGTCCCGTTCCTACGTCCGATGAGAAGGATGAATTTGAATTGTTATTGATCGACCTTGACATCATCGAGGTTGGCAATGTCTTCATTGATGGAATTCCGGATGTTCAAATCAAGCTTTTGAAAGCTCCCAACGGACAGTTGATCATTGGCGAAATCGACACAACCGAACCGGAGACAAAGCAGAACAATCCTATGGAGAACCAGGAGGAATGCGCGACATTCCTCTGCAAGTGGAAGGCCATCGTGATGCAGAAGCTCGCTAGCCTCCGTCTTCACAAAGGTTGTGGTGGTCATCGTACTCACGCCAAAGGTGGTGATCAAGCCAACAAGGAGGAGCACATCGACCAGCCCGTCGTTGTAGATGGTGATAATGATCATCATCCCGGCCATCGCCAGAGGAACTGGGGACTGCTTTTCAAGAACATCGCTTCTCATATCCTGCTCCCCGTTGCCATTGGTATCTTGGCCGGTGTAGCTGCTAGCATGTAAGTTTTCCCCACTACAAGGTTCTAGTAATTATGTGTACTAATCAAAACTATTAGTCTCGGTATGATGGTTGGCACGTTTGTTGTCTTCCTCTGGCGACTAGTTTTCCGCCGAGGCGGTTCCCGACGACACCACAGACATGGACATCATCACAAGGCCTCCCACGCTGAAGCTGTTGTCCA
The DNA here is from genome assembly GCA_023628415.1 of Hypoxylon sp. PDH2405. NCBI lineage: Eukaryota > Fungi > Ascomycota > Sordariomycetes > Xylariales > Hypoxylaceae > Hypoxylon > Hypoxylon sp. PDH2405. The sequence goes on along the minus strand of JAMAKT010000111.1, from coordinate 57,679 downwards.
GGACGAGAAGGCGGGCTTGATGGCCCACGTAGAAGAAGATGAGGTTGCCCCTCCCGCCTACGTCGAAGAAGGTGTCGTCGTCCTTGATGACAAGAAGACCGAGAATGTAGCCTAAATGTGATACCCCTGCCGTTTTATCGGCGTCCTCTAGCCTAGCCTTAACATCAGAATTTTCCTTACAAGGATCAAGATCGGATTTGCGGATGGCTCACTGTACTGTACTGAGATGGGACGGAGAATTGCATGGCGTTGAGATCAATTGCTTACCCACATAAGGAGGAGAGATTTTTGGACCTGGAAAAGTGGCCAGCTTGGGATTCCTTTCCTTTCCACCCCCTTTCCTTTCTGGTTGTAACATGTAGCTTGGCAGACAAGAATACTCACGTTCCTTTCAATTGATATCAATATGAACATCTCCATATCAATAACTGGCTTCGATTATTGTGACTCGAATTAACTGATGGATTGTGGACAGAATCTCCTTATCGATTCTTTTAACGTAACTCAATGCTACCTAAGTTTAAGGTTGCGGGTAGTGGATACCGCCGATAAAGCCGTTAGACGGCCTGGAGCTTAATACTTTATTTAGTTCGGCGTGGTATAGCGCTTCATGGTGGAGCATGATAATCCATCCCCCCCCCCCCCCCCTATAAATCATACTATTCTTATTAAACTATATTGAATCATATAGCATCTAATAAGTCAACTACCGCCTCCCGATAAAGTCCCGTTCAAAGGACTATGCATCAGGGAAAAGGGAAGAGCGGATTTGCTGATCTTCTGTCTGGGGAGGCACATGGAGAAGTAACGTGAGAGCTTCAAAACTTGATGAAACATTTTGACCCCATATCTGTGATGTTTCCAGTTCTATTGTAAAATTTGCCTGTTTGCTATATGAGAATAGATGGTATTAATAGGTACCTTATATCTAGGTAGGGACATAAGTAATCAACCAAGCGAAATCTCTGTATCGCAAATACAAACCAGTTAGACCTAGACTCGAATCACATGCTATCAAACTTGAAGGTACACAGCACCATGCCGCCGTCCCAACTGAAGAACTGTCTTTTCGTCCGGACCTCCGCCACCAACCAGGCCCATGCTTGTCCAACCCTTCATAATGGGCCGCAGAGTCATAGTGAAAGCCACGATCGTCCACACGTAACCCACTAGAGTCTCTAGGTTGGCAAGTTCCTCCCTCCGCCTAGCGTCTACGGCCTTATGCCAAATCCACCGAACAAAGTCCTCCATAGTGATGATTACGGGTTGCGACATGAAAAACGCAAACTCGCCGTTGTCGCGGCGAGTAGTCGTAAAGGATTGCCACCCGTGTATACAGTAGCTAATGAAGAAGGCGAGGTAGAGCTGTACGTATCGCGAGCCCAGCGTGCCTTGCTTCAGGCCTAGAAAGCGTGCGAGTCGGACTCCCGGGGTTTGAAATGGCTGTGTGTTACGAGGGGGGTTAATTAATATGTGGTGGGAGGCTGACACAACTTGACTCGAAAGAATTACTTACTCTCCGCATGGTCTGATGGTACGTAGTGCTGGTCATTTAGGGGCTGTGAGTTCGGGCTCGTGTTATGGTGGCACATCCATGTGGATGTTAAAGAAGACTTACCTCCATGCTTGTCTTACACTCCAGGCATCTCCTAGTCTACCGAATACCGGTGGCCATTCCCACGGCTCGCAGATTCCGAGCAGTACTGTAATAGCACCACCGGCCGCGTGTGCGATCCCAATAATATGCCAACTCCAGATCGCGCCGCACCACCCAACGACGGCATCAAGTAGCCAGCTCACTACTGGAGAAGCCACCGACAGTTGAATCGCCTGACAAAAGCCGATTATATAGACCGCAAGAGCCTTCAAGGCTGTGCGCCAAACAAGTTCAACAACTCTATCCCGAACGAACTCGATCCGGGACTGATCCGCGTTGGGATGAGGCGGCACGTTCTTGACCTGCCAATTCCAACCAATACCGCGCGGAGTACTCGCCAAACGGAGCGACCACTTCAGCTTCTCCCTCCACGTCTCCGAGTCCCGCTCACCGATACCTCCGTTCGGTAGCCGCCTATCGGGTCTCCCGATATAGCGAGGACCGTCTTTAGTTTTAGTCCCATGGTCCAGGTAAGAAAGCAGCAAGACGAAGAAAGTTCCAGATTGCGTGTAGTCCGTCACCACATCGCCCGTAGTAAAAAATGGTCTAAAGGCTCCGAGTAGTAGGAGCACGTAGCTGACACCCCACGTCTGGATGACGCCGGGGCCGAGGAAGTACCCGAGGACCACCGTAGCGAGCGCGGCCGGTAGTTGTTGTGGAGGCAGTGGGTCCCGCTCATGGAGCTGGGGGTATTGGGAGAGTATATCCAGTATGGCTTTGAGCATTTTTACTCAAATGAGCGCGCTCTTTCACTGAAGAGGGGGAGTGGAGCATTGTCATGGCTTTTAACGTGGTAAGTATTAGTAGTCAACATTTGATGCGTAAAACTGATGAGGCAAGGCCATTTCGAAAAGATTACCGCCCCACATACTTCACCTTCCACTATTCAGTTCACTCACTAAGTACCGTAGAAGATGAATGTTAACGATACTGGAAGGCTAGGAGTTACGGACGGCCTTTCTTCAGTCAATCAAAGCTTTTAGATATTGCATCTGATCCTAATTAAATGGGTGTATTTTAGGATCCAGTATATTCTCTATGCTCTATCATGAGGACTTTGAATAGGCCGGCGAACATCGCAGACTCCGTGCGTCCGATGTAGGATACACATATTAGCTAATTCCAGAAGGCGGTGAGATCGGCAGTATGGTGGGATAAGACGGTGTGGAACGGCAGAAATGAGGGACAGGCATTGTCCACTAACAGTTCGTCTATTTACTGGATAAATTGCTGACATAATTCATTTATCCTCGTCGTGATTTGTCGACACTTTTTTGTGACTCTAAAAAGTCATTTTTTCGGCATTGGAAGCGAAAGAGTAGAGCTGCATCTCTACATTTACTTACCATGACATATAGACCTGTAAGTGGACCTCTGCCTACCAAATTCCTAATCCAATCTGACTCTTCAAGTTTTGGTCCTTAGGGACCCGATCGTTAGGTCTGACAAGGAGGCGTCTCCTGTGCACGAGAATCCGGCATCACTTGCGACCAGTTCCCTTGCCGAGCATAATAAGCGCCTCCCCTTCTACCTCAGCTCCAGTCCAACATGGAGTTTTTGTTTCGCAGCGAAGAAACGCTTCGTCCTTCACACCCATTTCTTCTGAGAGGCAGACTCCGCAAACTTTAACAGAAAAGATCGTGCAACGGTATGCGGTCGGTCTTCCCGAAGGCAAGGCAGTTCGGAGCGGCGACTATATCAGTATTTCTCCAGAGCGGTGCATGACTCATGGTTAGCAAATTGCAATCGTTACTGTATATTCATTGTGCTGATCGTAAGATAGACAACTCGTGGCCTGTTGCCTCTAAGTTCATGTCTATGGGAGCTACCCGTGTCCGCAACCCACAGCAGATCGTATGCGCCTTGGACCATGATATTCAGAATACCACCGAATCCAATCTCCGAAAGTACCAGCAGATCGAGGCCTTCGCCAAACAGCACGGCCTGTCGTTTTGGCCCGCAGGGAGAGGTATTGGACATCAAATCATGGTAGAAGAAGGATTTGCGTGGCCAGGAACTATGGCGGTGGCCTCAGATAGCCACTCAAACCATTATGGCGGCGTTGGCTGCTTAGGTTAGTACTTTCTGTGCTTTTTATTCCCCTTTTCGTATAACCGCGCGTATGCGTATAATTCCTACAACCACCTTCGAATGGCAATATCTGACTGAATATCCTAGGTACGCCTGTTGTACGGACAGATGCCGCTAGCATTTGGGTAAGGAGCGTCTAAGTAGGTATTTTTGAAAGCACCTAACATTTTTTTGGCGTAGGCAACATCGCGGACATGGTGGCAGTTAGTATTCCCGACTTGAAATTGCCCTTTCAGCTTTATAGTTGGCCTGCAGAGGGACAGTCGAGACCCAGTGGCACTTAACGCGAGGCTCTCAGGCATGTCTTAGTCCCGTTTGAGGCAATTACTAACTCTAGGAACTGACAGAATCCCCCCTATCGCGAAGGTCAATTTTCTAGGGACGTTACCGGAAGGGGTCACAGGCAAAGACGTGATTGTTGCGTTATGTGCCTTATTTAAGGACGACGTCCTCAATCATGCGATCGAATTCGCAGGGCCCGGGGTAGAAAGTCTACCCATAGATACCCGGTTAACCATTGCTAATATGTCAACCGAATGGGGAGCTCTTAGCGGCTTATTTCCTATCGACCGAACCCTAGAACGTTGGCTAAGATACAAGGCGACTGAAGCAGCGATGAATCCCGACCGGACGACTCGACAACGTATTACCCACGAGAGGGTAGATGAACTGTTCGCTAATCCTATCACCGCAGACCCTGATGCGGTGTACGCCAAGCAGCTCTATCTAAACCTCTCTACTCTCTCACCTCACGTCTCCGGCCCTAATTCAGTCAAGATTGCAACGCCACTCAACGAACTAATTCCACAGAAGATCAAAATTAACCGCGCATGTAAGTACTTCCTTTATTATTTACTACCGGGAAATTTCCAGCGCCGCCTTCTACTAAACGAATCATCTCTCTGCATTTATGCTCACTATATATAACTGAAAATCTATAACAATCTTAAAATAGTAATCATAAGCTAAGAATGCCTTAGATATCGTCTCCTGCACTAACTCACGAGCGTCTGACCTTGCGGCAGCTGCCAAAGTCTTCAAGGATGCCGCCAAAGCTACTGGTACTACTCCCAAGATTGCCGATGGTGTTCAGTTCTATATCGCGGCAGCCTCAGCACCAGAACAGGAGTACGCTGAAGCTTCAGGCGACTGGCAAACTTTGATCGATGCTGGTGCGCAGCCTTTACCTGCCGGATGCGGACCATGTATTGGACTTGGCAGAGTAAGACATGCCAGAATGTATGGTTCACGTAGCTCCGATTATGCTAATATAGAAATTAGGGGCTCTTGGAAGATGGCGAGGTCGGCATCTCAGCTAGCAACCGGAACTTCGTAGGACGTATGGGATCGCGCAGTGAGTATCACCTATCGTGCTCTTTATTCCTCTTCCAGGAAAGTCTCAGGGCTGGTTAAAATAAATAAGGCTCTCTTAAGGGTTTTATGCTCTGAGACAGCACGAAAGTGACAATAACTAATTGATGTTTCAGACTCACTCACGTACTTGGGCTCCCCTGAAGTGGTGGCCGCCAGCGCTCTCAGCGGTATTATATCTGGCCCAGGCACTTATCAAGCGCCAGAGAATTGGTCTGGCATAGAACATGGATTCGGCACCGGTATGGAGAATACTACGGAGAGCAAGCTCAGTAATATAGTACAGCAGCTCGACTCGTTAATTGAGCGAGTTGAGTCGGCCGGCAGTACTTCTGAGTCTAGCACCGAAATTCTACCAGGCTTCCCCGAGAAAATCAGCGGCGAGATCGTCTTTTGCGACGCCGATAATATCAACACTGACGGTATCTATCCTGGAAAACTAACATATCAGGATAACGTCTCTAAGGAGGACATGGCACGTGCTGCCATGTCCAACTATGACCCCGACTTCAACGTTATCGCTAAGCCGAACGACATACTAGTCGCCGGGTATAACTTTGGGTGCGGATCTTCGAGAGAACAGGCCGCTACCGCGTTATTAGCAAAGCAGATCCCGCTAGTCGTGGCTGGGAGCTTCGGAAATATTTTTGCTAGAAATAGTACGTTGTTCCAGGGCCAATTTTCCCCTGCTTCTTCCTCTTTATATGTAGCCTATGATGGAAGACTTCTTTCGAAGTAGCTACTTGCCTACTTTGACTCACTCGGCCATATCTCGTTTTTTTTTTCTTTAAAGGCAAATACTAACTCTGATTAAGGTATCAACAACGCCCTTCTTTCGCTAGAAGTCCCGCGCCTTATCACGCGCCTGCGTGCCCGCTTCGGTTCTCCTTCATCGTCTGCCGACGCTACCTCAGAGCGGAAGCCGACGCGTCGGACGGGATGGACACTGACATGGGACGTGAAGCACAGCCTGGTAGAAGTGCAGGAAGGCGAAAATGGGGAAACTTGGACGGAGAAAGTCGGCGAGTTGCCGGCGACTGTTCAGGCCGTGATTGCTGCGGGCGGCTTGGAGGCGTGGTGTAAGGGGGAGATTAAGAAGGCGGAGACGGCGACGGCTTAGTAAATAAACGCGAGATGTGTTGGTTGAGGATATGGCGTTTGGAAGAGGAAGTAAGAAAGAAGAATAGACAGAAGGGCGAGGGTTAGCACTTTTGCGTTGCTAGGGGAGAAAAGAGAAGAGGATGTGTGTATATACAAAAGGCAGTGGTCACGTACCTAAAAAGGAATTGATTTTTGAAGAGTTTCGCAAGTTGATCAAAGAGGCAGGCGAGCGTTTGGACATTGTGAAGGTGTGCAGAGATCCAATCGGATCGTCATTGCTAGAGGTCCGTCTGAATGTACCGTAGATAGGGGTACTTTTCAATCCATCACTTCATCTACAAGCACTTGCCAATGCACGATCTCGAGTTATTGTATTGATCAGGATAGTCGAATTCTCGGGCCTTATTTACCACCGTCTTATATATCTCATGGATACTTCTAGGTTGTTACGAAAAGCTTCTTTGTGAACTATACACCACGGAGATGTGTCAGAATGAGCTAGGGTTAGGGTTGGAGTTAAGTTTGGGGTAAGGGTTAGGGTTCCCCAAGAGAGAGGAGGACAAAGTTCAGGGGCATATAGGTAGCAGGTGGTTAAGTTGACGAGATATCGTCCTCCTCAGCCATTGCAACTAGGTACATCGTCAACTTCTTTAACTTTTCTATTTCCTCGTGAGACTTCCTGATTATTAACTCTAAATTCTTAACTTTCTCGTACATCAGGCCATCCACAGCGTAGTGCAATAGCCCTAGTTTTACGGCGTCATGACCTCCGGCTGGTCACAGTTATGATTGCCAAACTTTTAAGAGCTCAATCCTTCAGTCAGACTAGATCAGCGGCCACACCAAAAAAAAAAAAATACGGTAAGAGCACGGACTATCACAAGCTAGCGAGGGTAGTTTTTGGGCAATGAAGCAAGGCAAGTCGGCCCCTTTCCCCTACGCAGGCACCGTCTGTCAGGAAATTGGTATGTCTTAGGTCAAGGACAAAGAACCTTCTTGTATGTATACCAGGACATCCGACCAGATAGCTTGTAGTTCCTCGCGCAACAATGTTGTTCATACCCCCATCCTACGTTGCGTCGTGACACCGTCCCATAGTAGCTTTGGTGCTACTTTCATCAAGCAAAGTCACGATTGATTTACCTTGGAAGCTTCACTTTCAAAATAACCATAATTAAAGATGTTGTTGCCCAATCAAAGGTATAACATACAGGAAGATGTAAGTAGAGCGGGTCTGGAAAGCGTCTGGCCCCTTAAGATTGGCTACGCTTGCCCCAATGAGTAAAGTCCTATCCATCAGTTTCTAGGCCGCATCTATCAGCCTCAAACCACACCGGTCTAATACTTGGGTATAGTTAACTGCTATTGGACGATTGGAGGTGGCGATTACCCCTTTTGGTAGGAGAATTCGGGAGTACTAAGTCCCACTCCAACGTACTTAGTATAGAAATATCCTCGCTTCTCAGAGATCAGGTCGATTAATAGCAATATAGTTAAATGTATAATATCCATAAAATATAGCTTGCGCTTCTGTGAGCCGCTCGGGCTGGTTGGCGGCCAGTTCCGATTCCGGCACACGAAAAGCGATTATACCTTACTATGTGGGCTGATCATAAGCAAACATCTGTTTATGTCTTGCATCCTGCTACTTGCACCGCTTAGAAACGGGATATAAAGGCCACGGGGTCGGATGGAATTTCCATATGGTACGAGCAACGATTGCTAGCAACCGCGTTTACCTCGACCATAATTATATACAATCGCCAAGATCGAGGCTCTTGATGTCAAACCAGTATCCGGATCCAAGCAAAACCTTCCACATGACTATCTAAGAGCTAGAATGTAGGTAACGGCCTTCGCCCACACTAGAACTGGCTACTACGAGTCATTGGGACAAATTATGAGTTGTGCTGTTTCCAAAGCATCTTAGCTAGCTCTCGGAGCCACACTAATGGGAACCCTGATGTTATTTTCACTTCACAACCTCGAACCGGGAATAAAGGTAATGTGGTTCACATTATAGCATGCCATATTATCAAGGCGCCCATCAATGCTTGGAGTGTATAGGGGTTGATGAAATGGAATGGAGGGTTGTAGCTTTAAAGGTGGGTTAGTAGGGGTCAGGAGCTTGTTCATAAGCTTCTCCCCAACTACCACTCAAAAGCGAACATGATTAGAGAAGCGTAGTTCCTATAGCACATAAGCCCACATACAAATCTATCTATGCGTGCTTGCGATCTACCTACCTAAGCACCTAATCTTCTTTTGATCTATGGATCATGCGTGCATCTATGCAACTGCAAGTTCTACGCTCACGATGTTAACACGCAGAGTATAGAACTGCATACCTTGGCAAGAATATGAAAGCGATGCACGGCAGACACATGACAAGAATCAAACTTAGGCATATCCCCTATAACCTGGGAATCTAGTCCCTCCTCCACCCTTCCCCCTTTCCCTTATAGCTTTGATCTCGTCTGCCGGCATATCCTCTCACGCCATCAAGATACTCTATCATGTGCAAGAAGACAGATAAACAAAAGTATCATGATCATGATAATGACATGCTAACCAGGAAGAGACATTACACACAGATAAGCGAATCATCGTACCTATCTACTCACCACACACAGACATGCGCATAACTGATCTATCACAAGGTAATTAATAATGAATCTAAGTGGCCAAGTAGCACTCAACTCCAGCAGCGGGCCAATCGGGTGCCCTGCCTCCTAGCCCCCATGCCTTGCGTTGCCTAGAACAGTCGATTCTAGGGACGCATTCGTACTACGTCAGGCGGATTAGTGGCAGGGAAGCCACAAGGATATGGGCTATGCCCCCATTGCTCTTTGCATATGCCGTAACTTTATATTACACGGCATACTCCGTGGGGCATTTCATTTTCTCGTGATTGCACGGGCCGGACTTGGCTTTGAAATCCGACGACACGGCATACGCGCGTTCGCCTATGTCGCGACAAACGGTATTTGTCAACAAGACGCGGAGAATCTTCCAGGCGGGCCTATTGGACGGGACCCCTTGCATGAACTTGTCGCGCCCATGTGTGCTGTAGTGCTTAAGTCGTATCAATACAGCTCTATTAGATTTGCCGTACCGGGGAGTGTAATTCCTCAATGAACGTACATGGGTACCTTATGTAGGACTCGTTGGATTGCTAACTAACCTGCCATGCATTGGAATTATGGGTACCTAGGTAGGTAATGTAGTATGCATCCAATGGGCGTATCTCTACACCCCTTTTTCCTTCCTCACTGCCCATCTAAAATTTCAACACGTCTAGAACTTAACTTGGATCCCTTGCCGACCGATCACTTTAGGGGGAAACGAACCGTAGATACATGCATGTGTCCGGCACGGTATCCCTTTAAGCCTCCAATAGATTAAGCCAGTTCATCACCATCATAGCCTTCAATAAGTTTCCGCGCATGTCCATATGCACGCCGTCGTACAGGGTTGCCTGGATGCTCATATTCCATGTACCTAGATGGTCGATCCTCCTTTTAGCGGCTTGGATCGCCATTGCATGCTCGAAGTGGACCAGAGCCTTATTGCCCTGGCTCACGATCCACTCATCTGGCTTCTGGTCGCCGGCCGCGTTCGGAGTAATCAGAAGAACCGGAAGATTCCTTCGGGGACTACGGCCCCGCAATTGCGTCCGTGCTCCGGTCTGGGACTCGATAGTGTTGAGAACGAGATCCAGCCATTTTAGGGTTTGATCGACGCCCAGGTCGCTCCAGAGCCCGTGGCCTAGGATGAAGGCCTTTCGTTGGGAAGGGTTCGAATCGATAGCCTTTTCAAGCCTTTGACGCTCTTCATGCGGGATCGGGTAGCGCACCATCTGCTCAACTGCAATAGGTCAACACGATGGGTCAAGGCGTCAGGGTCCTACCCAAGACCTACTCCGCAGATCTGTGCTCCATTCCGGGATCAACTTAGGGCACATAAGGCTTAGCGGGTCATGCTCAATGACATCCGCAGTGGTGAAAATCCCCTGCACGGAACAGTCGCGAACATCAAACTGTCTGTTGCAGAAGCATTGGCGTCTAGCGGCTTGCATTAGTAATAAGGTAACACAAGCCTCAGAAGGGCAACTGGTAGATTTGTCATCCATACTTTTCATCCTCGGAGAAATTCCAATCAGTAACTCCCCCATATCCCAGGTCTTCTCGAATCAATATGTTCAATGCGCCGATAACGTGTCTCAGCATGGAGTCGCCCACGAGAATGACTTGAGAGTATCGACCTAGAATCTCACAGACCTCCCATGTGCTAAACCACCGCATATCGCAGGCCCGAGGCAAATATGGTGCATCCCTGCCGATTCGACCCCCGGACGACATCGCCGTCAACATCGAGCTCTTGTCCGGACACAGGGCCCCTAACGGCATGTGAAGATCTAAAGAGGAAATATTGCACCCCTCGCCGCGATGCTTGTAACCAGCCAGTGTATCCCTCATTTCTCCAGCTCGTGATTCCGGCAGGGACAGGGAACCAAGAGGAAAGCTACACTCCGGGGCTGCGGCGTGATGGGCACGGCCTTCATAGAAATCACCAAAGGGGTGGCAAAAAGAGATGAATACAACGACGCCTAGGAATATGAGGAGGTATCTGCTAAGTCTCTGGCAGAGTCTCGGGGAGGCTGTTAGCCAGGCGCTGCTGGCACATGTCGGTGGCGAGAAAGGCGTGGAACTGTTCTCAGAAGCCGAAAGCCAGGAGCTCGATCTATGGCGCCGATCATCTTTGTCCTTGTAGATTTCGGGGAGCTTGTCTGAGAATATGGGACCGTAGGGACTGTCGCCGAACATTGTGCTAGCGGCGCTTCTGATTTCTTGATTTCTCGTTTCAACATTTGAATTGGCTAGGCTTGTTGCTACTTCACGATAGTGAGGGAAATGATGTTATGCAGAGTGCAAGATCATACCTAGTAAATACGTCATTAGCTCAGTTAGGAGTCACAACGGGACAGCGGCAGCTTCCTTCAAAGAATCTAACTATGAATGTCCCTGCCTGTAGTACCTTCCATTTCTACCGACATGAAAGTAGAAGCTGTATCTCTAAATTCTTAGCTCAGCAATTTGCCTAGTATAATACTCTTTAGAAGCATCAGCCCCTTTATTTCCATTTTCCAGCTATAAAGGGGGTACCATATGGGTAACTAACCCAGATATCGGTGAATCTGAATTCCGGTTATTAAGTGTTCTCGTATTAGAAGTTACGCTGTGTCTTCGAAACTCGTTAATTCACAAGCAAGTCATTTGTATCAAGTCTGCGGGTGAGTCGTCGCTCGCTACGAGTTTACCATCCAGTCATTCACAGCCGATACCGTCTCGCCATGGTCTATTAACTGAAATCTCAACCATTTCAATGCCACCTCGTACAGTATACTGGCTGATATTACTTTATTGTCGTACTTCTATAAGGACTTCGAACTGCGGCTAGTGAAGTTGACTTATCCCTGTTCCCTGTATCTACCAAAGATTTGAATCTACCTAGTTAATTCGCAGACTTCTCCAGGGTGATGTTAAAATATTTCCCTGGTGATTTTAACCTCGGGACGTAGTCGCGCATTGTAGCACCTATATTTATTACAACAGCCGTTGCATGATCTACGTCAAAATCTCATGCAGATAAGCCATACGGGTGCTCGCGAGAAGCACCGCTTCTCAGGCAGCTTCTATTTCTGATCTAGTAGAATGGTTTCGGATATGGTGTGTCGCATGAAGTCTTACATGGTTCTTTTAGATCTAAGTTTTCCTTCTGTCGATCTGGTTGTGATTAACCGGGAAACACTAATGTTTACGTCCTAAGGTGGTATCTAGGGACTTTAGACCAGTAGATACGAGTAGATACATTTTGGCCTGCAACTTATAGCGTATCAGATATCAAAGCATCACTCTATATAGGGAAGTATTCTATTTCGGCCTCATGCTTCACTCCTTTATGCAGCTAATTATCGTTGTATTTGATAATAAAGTACTAGAAGAATAAGAGTGACCTTTTGGCGTAGTTGTTCATCTGACACTAATTAGGGGAAAATCCGGAATATTGGGTATAATTGATTCTCGAAGCAGTTTTACACTATAAGGGATTATCCCATGGCAATAGGCCTGGGAATCTGGCCTCCGGGGAGGGCTTATATAGCCACGTAACTGTAGTATTTTCAACGGGGAGTCCGGTGGGTATGCGGTGGAAGGACGGAGGGGGGTCCCTACAATGCTTCCGATCTTGAGACATGGTTTTCTGAATGGTAATTGGCCTATAACCGCGTATATACTCATTGGGTTCCCCACGGAGCACCGTGGTTCAAGTTCTCTAGCAGAAGTATACAGACAGTCATGTGACCGACGTACCAGTTGTTAATCGAACTTCTCAAGCACCATAGACTGACCTTATGTACGATAGTCTTACTAATAGATTCCAATTTACATTAATCTTTCTTTATTCCTACTTTGACATAGGGATTTCCCTAAACCATTTCACATCTATCGCCTCCATAGATGCAGCCCTACTCAAGCAAGCCCCTTTTCCCTTAGCCCAACGGACCTCGAGCAGCTGGATATTAGAGAGCCTCCCCGATAAGCTGTAAGAATTGTGGAGCTGTGACGTGTGTTGCTGCAAGTGAACTTCCCCCGGGGCCTTCATAGCGTTGGTTCTACCGTAGCCGGCTCTCTGATCCGAGAGTGTGTGCCCAGACTCCAATCTCAATAATTTAGATTGCTTACCATCTAGGGAGAGGTTTCCTGTCTCCCTAGCTTAAGCCTTTTCCGACGGACATCTTTCGTTCTAGACCCGGGGGCGATGACATGGTTTCCTTGACGTGTTCAGGACTTCCCCCGTTTCAATACATCGGAAAGGGCTCAAAAATGCCTTCCGAGTTACACCACTTCCTACGAAGCTTAGACTATCGCAAGTACCGATGTCCTAGTGTTGAGTTCATCCCATATCTCCTAGCTTGACTCATGATTCTTAGTGTCATATGCATATGAAACTTAGTTTCTCACCTAAGTCTAGGTGGACGCAGTTCGGGCCACGCTTAAATTTACCGCCCGAATTATCCGTGAATAGCGGCGGGGCGCGGATGTCAAAGCGTCGAGTTGAGCTAGTCTACCTAAACTAGTTGTCTATTTTTGACGGCGCACTAAGCAGCGCGAAGCCGATATGTTGATATCATCAGATTAACCACACATACTTCACTGTCCATTGGGGAGCATCATTGGCTGATATTAATACTAAACAATGATACATAATTCGTAATTAAAATAGAGATATTAAAAGAGCCTCAATCTGCGTGTGCTTGACATCACATATTGTCAGGATTCCTCCAAATGGAAATAACAGCGGAGTGGATTCCGTCTTGGCAGGGACCTGGTGGACATCTCTGCGATCGTCTGTCCATCTTCGGAGAATAAATGAGTAGCTCGAGTAGGTACGTACTCGAAAAGCGGATCACTGTCAACGTCTGTTCGCGTATGCATAATAAGCTTTTATTAACCTGTATGGATCTTCGGGGAAGAGAGCAATATTATCAAACCATGAATCTTTCGCCTAATGTGCACAGATAATGAGGTAGATTCCGGTATAACGTAGGAGAGAAGAGGGGATTCGCATCACGGATAACACTAAAGCTTCCTGGGTATATACTAAATTATAGTTCGCTCTTCCTGAGAGCCGGACGGGGTGATACTGCCGGGAAAGGCGGGGCTAATTCGCGGAGGATAGAGTATTGGACGTTAGATTCCGGACGCTCGTTTTCGGGCAATGCGGGGAAGAGAGCGGCCGAGATTGGACTTGTCATTATTCAATTTCTACATATGACCGAGGTACTCCAACGTTTGGGTCGACTAAAGAGGTCTGCACGGTTGTGGTGGCGTTGTGTCCAGATCATTACCCCTTTTTTCTCTAAAATCTTAGTAGATCGGATCTGGAGGACATTGTCGATCTCGGCATATAAAAAGCTTAGGAGATATTGCCATTGTGCTTGGCGGAACGCAATGAAGCCTGACAGAACGAGATGCCCAATGAGCCTTAATAACATCATTAGCGCACTATCGTATCGCGCTATTCGAGGAATAATACCCTTTTAAATGTACTGTATACTTCAACCTCGCTTAGAGAAAGGACAGCTGGCGAACACGCATGCTCAGCGCAGCGCAGCACATAGCATGTGACTTCCGAAGCACGCGGGTCACCGCTATTCCCATCAACGCACTGATGGGTCTGCCGGTAGGTGAGTTGCTGGGTCGAGGATCGCCCAAGACCCAAGCAAGCGCCATACCAGTCCTGGCAATTTATGTAAGGCGCATCATCATAACAGGCGACAAGCATGATGTACACGTGTGCAAACGCCTCGCGCGTGCTACTGTGTAGAATGAGCGCCCGCGATGTGGCACAGACAATTGTGACCGAAGCGTGCAGGATACCTACAAGCCAGCCCGTTCGAGAACTAATTCCTAATAGACCCGAGGTGCGTATGGAGTAATATACAAGATGATATGTATTGAGTATTCGTTAGCACCAGCCGGATATCAATACCGGACATGGGTCAAAGCAAGGGGGGTACACAGCGCCTTTCATGACTTGCCATATTTGAAAGTAACGATCTTACGCTAGGTTCTCAACATAACTCGAAAATATGGTATCATGTTCAAAGCGACGTCGCTGCTTCAACATCCTGTTCGAGCAAGGAACGCCGTGGTAAGCTTCATGGTTGTGTCGTTCGGAAGCATGGAAGATATCCAATGTAAAACGCAACTCGTTCACATTCAGTAAGGCTATTTGTCGGTGAACGGGAAGCACTGACACTTGAACCAATCTCTCTCCTCGGCGATAAGCTAGGTGGTGCCCAGCCGCTTTGAATGAATTACCGATTGAAACCATACTAAGTAAAACGTTGATCTGGAAGAATTCTAGACACTTTGGGTCTCAGAGGGCACCATTTGGCTATGAAACATCGTGGGGGGTCGTTGGGCTGTGCTGGGCTGGGCAGTGCATCGGCACATCGGTGACGATTGATAAACGTGTTTCAATGCCATCAAAACCTCGTTTCGCCGATGAAAAAGGGCTGATAAATCCCTTTCTCCCTAGGGGATTAAAGTGGAAGCCCTATTCGCTAGAAACCAACAGGCAGTCTTGCCGGGAGAAGCTTGGGCCGCGTATAAGCAGCCCAGTCGAGCATTCAAGGTCTCACTAGGTATACCCTTGTACCATCATGAGAATCGAAATCTGTTTTCTGCATAGTTCTATATGTAGTCAGCCCAGTTCGGTGGTTGGCGGCACCGATCGCTCATCAAATTGGAAGGGCTCGTCGTTTGCGAGTTATGGCATTACTTGAATGCGTTTCCTTTTGCTTTTCATTTCTTTTTGGCTTTTGGGAGTGACAGGGATTAACCTGCAGTCAGCATTAAGTATCCGAACCACTGGGAGTCTTCTTCAAATTAATTCTGATATCGGTTCACAATAGCCCTCATTTCTAGATGTCCGCAAAGACGACGAGGTAAGCATATGCCAACTTGCAAAGGTTCGTCCCATCGGGGACGTCCTTGTTCGTTTCAAAGCACCCTACGAGGCATGTGTGCCTCCGAAATCGACTGTAATAGGTAGACGGGTTCTGGTTCCACTATGCTGCGCCCATGGCGCCATGCATGTCTTTCGACGAATGAGATAATCCCCGCAGAATGCATAATCCATTGGCTCAAACTTGATAAATGCGGCTTGGGTACTTCGATAAATTAAACCCCATCGAGGCCCCCATATTGCTTACTCGAGCAGTCGAGATGCATCTGCGTGAGTGTTGATGTGGGCGTATTGCCCACATATTGCGTTGCATCTCTCCTGCATGAAGGTATATGAACGTGCCATGCCGGGGCTGTAGATGACAGGTCTTCAAAGTCGAGTTTACATCCGTGCTGCTGTCAAATGCCTAGAAGCCAAGCTTAATCCAGGCACGATGGAGCTTTAAGAGAAGCGCGAATCGGGATTCGTCCCATCCCTCTATTGTCTCAAAACAACCTGTGCCAGCTGCCATTTACATGGTTTTCTAAGTTGAAGCCGAAATGTCGACGGAAGTCATGATTTCTTTCTCAATAAACCGCATATGTCGTGTAACCCAACCTGCACTTTTACGATAAAGCCGCCTTACCCAAGCAGTAGACGAACGCCGAGAAAAACTATCCAAGCAGATAGGATATGCTCTGGGGTGTCCATTCGAATATGAGGCTGATGTCTCTACCCACCACTATGGATTGCAAGGTTCTTGCTGTTTGCGTGAGTTCGCAGCGTAGTAGGCGGCCAGTGAAGCGTCCAGGAGTTATCATAGGAGGCTCGGGAATATGCGGTTTGAGTGGTTGCAGGCGTGGCCAAAAATTCTTAGTGGTTGGCCAGTGAAATTCCTAGATTCCAAACTGCAAGTCTTAAAAAGCAATGCCACAAAGGAATTAAGGTGCAACCCTGTCAATAGAGACACGGGCGAAATCGTCAACAAGGCTGCGTAGTCATATTGGCAACAGCTTCTTCAAACCTTTAGCTGATTCGTTCCGGTAGGCTCATGACGCAAGTGACGAGCTTTGAGAAGGAAGTTTGCTAATCTTGGGTGTATGATTTTTGTGATAAGAGAATGAGATAAGGGATGCAAGATTTCATAAGCTCATTCATAATACCCCTATCGAAACGAATTTAACATGGAAGAGTTTATGTCGATCAGTCGTAAATAAGAAAGACTTTGGTGAAGCTCATTGGATTACACGGGTCTAGGCGCTGTCTATGCTTTGTTGAAGCATGATTGTTCGGGGTATTTCTGTCCGTTGTTGTAGTTCAATAACTTGTACCACCAGGTGACATGAGTTTGCCTGTGTTTATGCGGACTGTTAGTGATTCCGCTAGGTACCACGTAGCGATAGAAGAGGTAAGATATTATTAGGGAATTGTTAGGTAGGGTGAAATCGAAAGACGATGCATGTAAGTTATTATTCGCCTCGAGTATGATTCAAAATGAGGGGAGGGCCTCGTATTGGATGGCAATGGAAAATGGATGCAAGTCCGCGATATTGCCTTTTGCGATGGAAACCTGATAATGTTAGTAACTAACCATAGTAGGTTGTGCAAATGGAATAGCGTTTCTGAATACCGCTAAAGCTTAAAAAGCGTCTATAGTCGCGGCAGGAGTAGCACGAAGTGGGCCGCTATGAATTTAGGAAAACCTACATGCCCCACTATATGAGATACTAGTAGGTACATGTAGGTCAATAGGTACCGTACATGCTTTATAGTACCGACCTTTGTACACAACTCAACGCGTGCACGAAAAAGCTGAGTGAAATATGTAGGAATGGCTATGTGGATAAGTATAGCATAGATTATCTCAAAGGAATACTGCCCGCTGTACCTATCTATTTATATGGTATGTAGGCAGGTAGCTGCTATTGAACTTACCCGACGTAGATATAGGTTCTTGATGTTTATCTATATTTTGTGTAATGACATTCGGAAACAACATTGGAACACGCAAAGTATCCCTTATTAAGGAGGTATACAGCAAAGGGATTCGTCTATTTTATCCGCTCGATCAACTCGTACGAGACACAAAACACAAAGATCCTTTACAGTGTTTTAACTTTATTCTATCTGTGAGTCCGAACGTTAATTAGATAGTCGAGATTTGGGTGGAGTATGCTCCCATTCCCTTTTAAGCAAAACCTTCTTTGATGTTCGTATAACGGTATAACTTTAGATCCAGCTAGTTGCGAACTTGTGCTAATCTATGAAGATCCCTCTTAGTACTGGTACCCATTATATCGTACCTACGCTACATTGGGCTTGGTAGATAATCCTCCGCAATCCACCTGAAGCTCTATTCAAGAACGCCAAGATCATTTCAGAAGAGACATGGAGCCTAAAACAGAAGATAGTGGGGGAAAGGTACCGTACGCAGGAAGGTCTATGTAACATCAGGCTACATATCCTCAGCTATCTGCATGGCAACTGAGACCCCAGCATTTTCACCAGTCACAGACTCTCACGGTCTGGCGTCCGACACCCCCGATCCAATTGCCTTGTCGCCTGATCCTCACCGGTCGGTCTGATAAATCCCACTAAATCTAATGTATCCATATGTCTTCTTGTCGATTGGAATGTGTCGCGGTATCACCAATGTGGCACAACCCCAGACCTTGGAATAAGGCACGGCTCGTCAACACTCAAAGTAAAGCCTTCTCTAGCCGGATTTCTACCAGAAGTTTCGCAAAGCCTTGACATCGAGTACATACTTTACTTACCTACCTGTAAAACCTCGCCATCCAGCTCGAGGTTCGGAGTTACAACCCGGGTCCTCGATGCTGGGTCGCTTGGTAACACAGCACCACGGATAGAAAACATTAACAAACCTATCGCAGGTCTGGGCAAAGGAATAAAGTGCCACACACCATCTCCTCAGTAGACATTTAAATATTAGACATATAAAAGGATCTGCCGGTGCTGTATATATCTCGGTATACATCCTAATCGACGCTATGTTGTCGTCATTACAGCATCTTGCCATAGCAAACTACTACATGACACACCGAGGCATCTCGAGAATCCATTTTCCCAGGTGAAATATTCGAATTGCTACTACATGTCAACTTCGAGGCTGAGTTTGGCAAGCAAGTACTCTTGAATTCTACCCCATACATTCTCCACACCAACTTGTCCTCAGACATACCTAGGCATATGGCACGGACTTATGAAGCTGAGCCATTTTTGACTCGACGATCTAGTTGAGCGATTCTATTCACCTTGGTCGATCTAGGCTCCCTGAAAGAAAGGTTCGGTACTGTACCGAGCTGTCATGCCCTTAGTTGTTTAGACCTCGGTATCACCCCCGGTTTTACCTATCCCATCACACCGGTTACTTTACGGATTTACGTTTTGATTGGTACGATAGTCCATGCGCATCGTGCTACGAAAAGAAAAGACCACGATGAGGGGGGGATCCTATTGTGTGGGTCGCAAAGAGTTCTAGACAATCGTCAGCCCAACATATTTTTCATTTGCCATGCTTGCATCGAAAACATGGATTGTTTAATGTACCTACATAATGACAGTTACACCATGATATTTGCGAAGCCCTAGCCTAGTTTCGGCCTGGACTATGATTTTATGTACGTACCTAGGTACCTCCTATCTTATACCGTACATCTATGAGTGAAGTCAACCAATTAGGTACTGAATATGGTAGTTCTAGATACGGTAGGTATTTATGTCTTAGCTCTAAGCTCTACGGTATTGTTGGGATTCCACTACTTTCAGCCCTATCCGAGTCTCGACCACAATCAGCAGAAACATCTCGACCTCCACAGCAATCTATCATCTATCATGGCAGAATACCTTCCTACATAACATGTGCTTGCCCTCATGAATGCGTATCCTCGCCATGCGTGCCAAGCTATGGATATACAATATTTGAAAGTAGGGGGTGTCTTTGCAGCATATAACGCTACTACACGCATCTAACATCTCGATCGTATTGCATCTTCCATCCATACCTACCTGTTGAGGTACTTGGAGAAAAAGGGCATTTAATGTTCTCTTATTTTACGTACTGGGTCCTGGACCATGCATCTCGCGCTAGTCAACGTTAAAATCACACAAAACGTCCTCCCCCCATCCACTCGTCCCATGTTTCGAGGTTGGATGACCAGCGAATGGGAACAAATGGGAGCATGTGGGGAGCAGGGCAGGCTGGCAGGGTACTAAACTGTAATAATTAAGTGAAGTACGTACCTACTCAAAGCCATCCATGGATGTACGGTACTATGTATGGTTGGTATGGGCTGGCATGGTGCCTGTCATCAATTTATTAAAGAGAAAGTGAGAAAGTAACCCCCCTGTCGTCACCCGCATCCCATCTCTTTTTGCTGCTTGCAGGTTTTCAAAGCTGCAAGAACGATGCAAGAACACTGCCACACCCACACCCACATTTTCAATCCCCCGGCAATTAGCTGCTTTTAGCGGCGCGTCGGCGTGCACGCTGCAATGCGCACCGGGGTTCGAAGCTAGCCTTAGTATAGACTAGCGTGTACCTGTCCCGAGTTCCATAGTGGAGGGTCTGGGTCGCCTATCATCTTGCGTTTGGGATCCAGTGATTATCATGTACGAGGACTAATACGGCTTTTTCCATCTTTTCCATTTTACTTTAGCATTTCAACTATAATAAGAAGAATCGAATCTTAAAGTTTGCGCGTGCTTTTTTTTCTTTTGCATGTTGGACCTCCGCCCTTTAACGTTTTTTTAGAGAATGAACGACCTCAAAGCCAATCTAGCCCTCTAGCCTAAAAGAAAGCTCGGCCGGTTGATCGTATAATAAAGTTACGGTACCAAGTCTGCCAAGGTACAGGTACATATGGTATCATTCGCAGGGTACCCTAAAGTAAGGATCTCAACCCAGAACCTTACCGTCATGGTGGGGTTTGCAACTACCGTATATTTGCAGCAAAAATACCGCTCTTTTCGAGATACCGCTCCAAAAAAGGAGGGGAATAACATACGGTATATTTTTTAAATGTTTTGAATCAATAGAACGATCTATTAATCTTAATCCTATCAAATTTAAAGCGTTCTAAAAATTTTAAACGGCTTAAAAAGGTTGAACGCTCGAAAAAAGTTGAACGCTCCAAAAGAATGAGTGGTTATGTAGGTAAGGAGCGTATTACTTTATTGAGAGGTTTATTTTTATTTGAGCGGTATATTTGCGGCATATATCCGGTTCAAATTCTCGTAAATGCATAATGCCCACACACTCAAAAAAAGTATATGCAACTATATTATTAGGTGCATATATCGCATATATCTTAAGATCTATCTCTCGCATCTATGATGCATCCTATAATTTTTTTTATTTGACAACACACTGAATTGAATCGTGGACCTTAAGGATTATTAGATTAGGTAGGTATGAATTACTATTTACGTCATTACTGATTAGACTACGAGATCATTAAGTGCTACGTGCGTACGCGTGTGTGTGTTGTGGCTACCTTAGAATAAGAAGCTATCGTGACCACTTGGGCAACCACCGTGGCAAACACGGCTCCACACAGCTCCTTCCACGCGAGCCCTTTGCGGCTCAAAGATTAGTATGGTATTCATACGGCTCAAAAGTCAAATGTGGTATTTATACGGTTCCCAAAGTAGCACGTATATCTCTGGTAATCTCTTCGAATAAGAGTGGTATATATACGGCTTAATAGTGGCACGTATAGCTTTTACAACGTTCTCAATAAGAGTGGTATAGATGCGGCTCTTACATACGAGCCGTATATATACGCCTCAAAAGGAGATCACGCTCTAATCAATTAAAACGCTCCAAATCAGAACGGTATATTTACCACGAGCCATTCGAGGCTATAAACGTTCAAAAATGAGAGGTATTATTAAGTTAAGCAGTATATCTACGGTATCTATAAATGAATGGAACATATACGGTAATTGCAAACCCCCTCATGACGGTAAGGAAATGTCCGGGTACCACAAGTTGAGGTAAGTACAGAGTACTAGATAAGTAGCTTTCCAAACATTTTGGAAAGGACCATTGACCACTCACAGGCTTCGAAGTGATCAGTCAAAACTTCCAAGTTCCAATTCCAATCGAGGAATCCAAGGCTAGACAACCATCCCATCCTCGTCCATCCATCCATCACTGGCCAGATCAGGAACAGCCCTCTTTTTTTTTTTTCCTTCTTCTTCCCACTCTACCATCTACCACACCCCTGCGAGACAGCCAGACAAGCCAGACAGCCCGCTCTAACTGTACGGCAACACAAAGCCAAAGAGATTGAAAGGTCCTTTTCCCACGCCCCCCATCCCACCAACCTGCAACCTGCACCCAGACAACTCTTTCTCCAACCCCCAAAACTCGTTTATTATCATTATTATTATTATTCCCAAATTACTTTCTCTATCTACCTGCCTACATTTTTTCTTACCTACCTAACCTACCAGAACCCCGACGCCTTCTTTTTTTTTATGTCTCGTCGAGGCGACCTGCAATCTGCATTCCACCGTGCCGCTTGTCTTATCGCGTCGCCCGTTACCAAATTACCACATCTCGTCACTAATCTCCATTTTTCCTCCCCCGTCGCGTCGTCGTCGTCACCCGAACTCAAGATTGGACAATCGAGTATTCAATAGTGCGTCAATCGCGTCGGCTAGTAATACGCACCTAATCTTTCCAACTCTCCTCATCCCGCGCGCCGCAAAAGCCTGGGGGGCGCAACCCACTATTTGTACTTGCTAAAATCAGCCCATCGCATCGCGCCAAAGTCAAACCCAAAAAATCAACAACCCAACCCACGCATTTCTGCAACACGCATCCCACCGTCCCACGATCAGCGCGATCGTCATCTTGAGTCTATTGTCATAGGGTCCTAAATTCCAGGCACCTCTTGTAAGGTGTCCTGATTGCATGCATATCGGAGCATGAACGTGGACCTAAGAAGTATCCCAGGTGTGATTTCAAATACGTCAACCAAATCTGAGTTCTCGCCTCCTTTGTCGTCGAGTCGCGCAGGTCCTTTCCCCCCCACCACGGCCGCTGCCAGCAAGATTACCATGGCTGCGCCTGGCTTTCTCCCGCAGTCGCAACCATTCAGGTCCGCCGCTGCGCCCAATCAACCACCATATCCGTTGTCTATGACCGCTATTCATCCTTTCGATCGCGATGCGACCGCCAAGGCCGTCGGCACGCCTTTTGCGACGACTCCTTCGCCTGTATCGACCATATTGATTCGCCGTTTGCCCGCCGATACCACTGAAGAAAAGCTGCGTTTGATGCTTATCTTCTCCCAGGAATTGGTCGACATCGAAATGATATCCCCAGAACAATCAGAAGATCCGGGTTTTCGATCTGCGATCGTGAGATTCAAGACTCCCACTGGAGCGCAGCAGGCCAAGGATATGCTGCACGGCAAGTCTATTAGTTCAAGTGATGTCGACTTGATTGTCGAGATCGTATCCGGTAGCCCTACTGCGTCTAGACGATATCCAATCGAATCCACGATCTCGGCCGCTTCCAGTGGCCCCTCTTCGACGACATCATCAGGAGCCGCCTCGCGTCAATCATCTCGATTCAACGGAACCTTTCAGTCTTTGGAGAACATTTCTCCAACTATGAACGGCATATATAGCAGCAACGAGCTGCCGAATCCAGAATCTAGCGCGCATTATCAGAGCCTCTTCTCGCCGCAGTCACCCATCGGTAACCATCTTACTGAGCGTACGCGCATCTCAGGAAAGACCCTGATTAGTCATGATGCTGCGGAGGATGATGAGACGCGCGAGCTCCTGAAGGATCCAGTCGCCTACGCCGAAAATGGTGCGACACAGCAACGAAGAGCTACGGCCCCACAACTGCCGATCACTCGCATGGCTAACTTGTCCCTAAATACGACAACCAATGGGCCAGCATCCCTGCCGCCGCAATATGGACATCCGAGTATGACTCCTATATCCGCGCATGGGAATACGATGTCACCGACTGTGATGAATGGCGCAAGTCACTCGTTGAACTACCAGATGGGCAACCAGCACTACCAGCGCCACAGCAACTTCCCGCCTGTAAATCCCGCCGACCAGAACCCACCATGCAATACGCTCTATGTTGGCAACCTCCCGATCGATACTTCCGAGGAGGAACTGAAAGCCATGTTTTCCAAGCAACGAGGCTACAAGCGCCTTTGCTTCCGTACTAAGCAGAACGGCCCGATGTGTTTTGTTGAGTTTGAAGACGTGTCGTTCGCCACCAAAGCCCTCCATGAATTGTATGGCACTCCGCTTCATAATAGCATCAAGGGAGGCATTCGCCTGAGCTTTTCTAAGAATCCCTTAGGCGTTCGTTCGGGCCAAACCCCAGGTCAGACTGGCCCTGGCTCTATGGCGGGCATGAATGGAATGATGACAGGACCGGGGAACGGCTTCACGAGCGCCAACGGTCCTCCGCCAGGCCTTGCGGCTCCCCCCGGGCTAAGTCGCATTGCTTATAATGGCGGGTCTACGACACCCAGCAACGCGAACACTCCATATTCTTCGGCAAGTTTCCCCAATACTAATAGTAATGTATGGAATAGCCCATTATACAGCGGACCCCTATCAGCTGGCGGCTCTTCTTCGGCCGTAAACGGTTCAGCCTCGGCTTTTCCACCTTACATGATGGGACGATAGATAATCACCGAATCGACTATAGATGCATGCATTGTATGTTTTGGAATTGGTCACTGGCGTTTTTGGGAGACATTCGAAACAGGAACATCGAGTAAGCGGCACTTCCGATCCGTACGAGATTCGCCCTGTCCACAGGTAGCGATATCCGTTCCCCGTCGCGTTTACTCTGGATCCTCGAGCATAGGATTTGCTTGGCTAATTGCTGCATTCATACTGGCATTTGCGAATGGGGATGGTGGTCGTGCATGGTTATTTTAGCGTCGGCGTCGACATTTTTTCATTACAATGATTCCCCTCAGCGAACCACCGTGTGGTTACTAGCAGCCTGGGAGTTTAGAGTCATCTCGGTGTTCTACACAAGATTTGGTCACAGGAGGCATCTTTCGGTGTTTGTTTCACTTGACTTTTTAGCGGTTCATTAGCATTGCGTTTCTCTGTTTACGGCGGCCATTACCTAGCGCGGTCGTTCCCCATATCTCTGGACTCGAACACATCTGGATGGTCTTGCCGTCAATTTGGGTTAGATTGTATCACACGGGTCACCCGCGCTCGTCGAGGTCATGGTGGAACATACGTCAGGGAAGGGCGAATCGGTTGTTGTATCAACTATATTCCTTGTTCTATATCTACAGCATGGTCAAAAGAAAAATATGGCACACTCGCCCGCACCCACTAAAACAAAACAAAACGCGATACCATTGCATTGTCCCAAAAAATATCTGGCGGAAAAAAAGGGCTAGGATTGGTGTCAGACAGGAGGGGCATATATAGGTACATTTGGATCCTTCGTTTCTTTGGGAGCTCAGGCCGGCTGGTATATGGTACATTTGGTCGGTACTAGGGCAACTAGTGGTGTCGCAAAGCATCTAGCATCTGAAGAGAGGCCGGCATCTGATCTCGGGAGAAAAAAGGATTGGCCTCTTGCGCATCGGCATCCCTAACTTGTTAGCATTGACCAGCGTTCTTCCATTCGATCGGCGCATTTTAAAGAGGTCTCTTTGCTTTTCTTCGGTGGATTGATTAGGTACACATTGCAATGGGCGAGGGAAAAGAGCGAAGGAGTACTTGGAACGGGTTTCAATATTCGCAGGGAAGCGGGGCAAGCCTTGGGTTGGAGACGTGGCATAAGGGAAGGAGGCGAGTCCAGCAAGCAAGAGAGAAAGGGGGGTTACGTTTTGAGGGGATTATTTGTTGGGCCATCCCATATACCTCTCTGTCATCGTCGGTTTTCTTGCCTCCTATTCGGGGATCCCCACGTTCCAGCTGATGGAGCCGACCACGTTTCGGTGTCATGTCATGTTCTAAGCAGGGGCGGCAAACAACTATATTTTTTCCTTGCCTTTTCCTTATCACTGTCTTCGTAATTATAGCTAGCGATTTTTAGACGGTCACCTCGATTCACATCCATCCATCCATCAGAAAGGAAGCATTTATCATATCCATACCATTATCTTATCTACTCTATATTATTTTTTTTTCTTCTCTTCTTCATTTGTTCCTCTTGTGTTGGATGTCACTATTATTACTACATATTATTATAACTTCTTTTTTTTCTTCTTCCACCCTATGTAAATCACTAGATGGCGCTCTTCTAGCTAAGATCTAATGTGTAACGGGGACCGGGAAGGCGATGGGGGACGGGGCGGCCATCTCATATATTCAGTCGCATATAGTAGCGAGGAATGGAGTCGGGCGGGCGACGAGCTGGTAGCATGTACGTACGTAGGTATGTAAGGGTGGGTGGCTGTCTAGGTAGTAATTTAGCCAGCGGCGCTGTGAATGGAGTAGTATTATTTGCGATGAACTGTCCCTTTTTATATATGCCTACCTACCTACCTCCTTACCTATGTAAAATAAGGCGTCGTATCGCGTCGTTCCCGTGTCACAATGACCCGGAATGACTGCGTCGTAAGGACGAATCGGAGTAGCGTGGCATCGGACTAAATTTGCCGCGGAAGAATCAACGACCACGCTGATCACAATGTCCGTAGATGACGGGAAGATCCCGCCGTGTAGTTGGTCTTCTAGCCGCGGAACTCGGATCCCACGTGGTGTTGGACTGGGGCTCCGGTGGCTAAATCGGCTGCTCGGTTGGATCCTGTCTTCCTGGCTGGGACTACGACTGACCTTGCTCAAATTTGCTTTCGCGTCGTCTACGCTCGTGTTCGTATACTTCGCGATGGACAGTATAGTGTTTGATGTATTTAGGCGTCTTCGTGTTCGTCTCTGGGGTCGCTATCGTCTTCTCGGTTCTATGTCAATGAGCCTCCACGGACCTTACACCAACGATGTAACCACGGGAGGTAAGCCAAGTAATTTCCCTTCGATGTACCTCTCAAATTTGCGTTAGTTTAGCGATTCATTGGGTAGTGTGATAGCTAGAGTCTTTGTTCGTAGTCGCCTGTCTCAGACGACCAGTGGCGAGCTCCTGGTTCGGAAGGGAGTTCGTCTTCGGATATTCAGAACGGTTATAGGAGCTATGGATGAGTGTTGCCATGATACTCGGGTGTGTTCTTCCTTTCACCTTGTACCCTATCCCAAGAGATTAAGTACCAAGGGACCCGAGGACTGGTAAGGAGATGCGATCTGCGTCAAGACAGTCTCACTCACTCCGCTTAGACCTCCGCTTTTGTGCCATCTGGTCGTCCTCCTGTTTTACTCCCTATCTGCAGCAACGCTGCCAGATTAAAGGCAATGGAGAAGAGAAGGACTGATATCCCAGTCCATCTCACGGAAGCACCTTGCCGCGGAAGAACGCAAGCATCTTCGATTTGGGTTTTGCTTATCTCACTATTCGACGGGTTCTCTGGGTCCCTGGTACGTTAAGTTTATCTAAAGTTCAATCTTGAATTAGCCAGATGCTAGCATGATACAATACCCTAGCTCCTTTCGTCAAGGAAGATAAGTATCACACCCGCTGTAGACATACCACATAGGAGAAACAGTAGGGAGAATCCCCTGAAAGTTAAGACAGGGTATTCATCCCACCTCGATATCCCTGGAGGTTTGTGTGTCAAGGCAAAGTGATTCCTTGCCTCTTCCTAAGTAAGTGCTTACTATGTTAGCAGATCGGGGCTATCTATCAGCATTACTCTTACTTACCATGATAAATAATAACCAATAACCAAGCACACACACTAGAAGAACAACATATAACAAATTATCAAAAAAAAAAAATCAAAAAGAAAACCGCCTTCCAGGACGCCTTCGCTGCTAACTCTTCCCAGACTATCCGTGAAGAAGCCCTTAAGGGGGAGCGCACCTACCAGTCCGGACCTTGCGCATAGAAGGGGGTTCGGAAACCCAGCAGTAAACCACTGAGCCACGGGCGTCCCCGTGTTACGGGATCCTGCGGCTGTTTTTCCATATAACCTTCAATACCTTCGCGTCGCGCGGTAGGCAGCCAGCTGTCGGCGGTTCGGCAGTGGCTACCAACTGCCACTGCCACTCACCTGGCTGTCTGACCCCAATATTAAAGCGTACTTTCTGTTGTTGAGAGAGGCAAGGATAACTACCTAGGTAGGTAAGCTTCTCACTAATACACGTTTGACTTGTGGTACCTCAGAGGTATGTATAGGTATAGGTACTTCTCCGAGTACATGTAGTCACCCTTCAGAGAATGGAACTAAAGACCAAAGGAGGAGAAGCCAGCGAGTAGTATACACACAAGCTCGATCACAAGACATAGCTTGCCCCTATAAATCTCGGTATAATGTCTCGTGAGCATATATTTCCCCGGATTAGGGGTCCAAGTCGCGACTCGTGATCACCGCTAGCGCGTCGGGTAAGATGCTGAAGAAAAAGAGAGTCAGCGAGATCGAGGCGATATATGCGGATGGGTGGCGCGAGAAGGCGGATACGTACAACCAACTCTTTGGTGGAACGCTGACACTTTCTTTAACAAATAACTTGCCTGCCATAAGATAGTGACCACCACGAGTCTGCGCTACTATCAACTACGGCGTAGGCGCGTGTGTAACTATTTTAGGTCTTACGTAGAGTATGAGGTCCCAACAATTCGAAAGAGTCCGTAGACGTAGATTCGGCATCTAACATCTCGGCGAAAAGTCTACCCGCCCTCAAGGTGAACAATATAATTTACACTACCACAGAGTTGTTTATAGACCTGTCGATCAGAGCACTAGGTTGTCGATCTTTCAACAAGTGCAACGCCGGTGACGGTGCTTTAGACTAGTCTATTAGAATGGGGCGGTTCCCCCCTTTTTTTCGACTCCCGTGACTATGGGCTAAGAGAGAACTATTAAACCTTAAAAGCCATGTCCTTGAAATGGAGTCACGTTGGTCATATTAGGTATTCCGGTCCTGGCTTGTATTCGAATGAGGATGTTGGTAATAAATATAGATACCTACCTATACGAATATTTCATGATATATTTGAGTTGGTTACGCGTCGTCCGGATAGCCAACATTTGCGGATCGGATTGTCAAATTTGCATGGCATGATCTGTAGTGTTCTCTTGGCAACGTCCTAGCCCAGATGTGGGGTTTCACCGCGGAGAGACGGATAGCCCTACAAATCCGAAAGTACGAGATGAAATCTCGAGCCTTCGGATTTAGGGATGGAGACGAACGAACTCTTTGACTTTTGCGTGGAGTCGAAGCCGGGGATGATAACCATGGTTGGTACCTAAGCAGTGTCACAGCCTCGTAGATCGGCCAAATAAGAGACCGACCATTCGGCGATTGGGGGCTGAATCGTATAACGACCAGAACCCGAACGGCAAAGGTATTCCGAATTATGGAAGGACAATGCGAAGAGGTTGCGTGATCATAACATGGTACTTTTTGATATTCTACGCGAGACGTAGACAGGATACGGGCGCTCTGTTCTGTTGATACGAAGGTCAGCCTCGCCAAGATGGTATAATATACTGCGCAAGTACCAGATATTCTAGCAATATCAGTGATAGTGAGCTTGGAGGTCAAGGATGAGTTTGAGATGGAGATGAGACTCCCCACGGTATTTAAACCCATTTCTTGGCCAGTTCCCACCTAAAGGCAAACGAGGAAGTCAGAGGCGATTTTAGATACCTGGGTAGTTCAGCCAAGCCAGCAAGTAGTTTTCAGCCGCAGGGGATAGGTGTTCGTCTGGTCCCACCACAGCAGCTAGCAATAGTTCAGGCATTATCTTAATAACAGGGTAGTAAAGAACATGATCTAAAATTCAAACGAATTAAAAATCCCCGAACCAATCTAGATCGGGATTCGCGATATGTCCGGAGCTCCGATGCCATACTCTGAATAGTATGACCTACATATCATATTGTATGGTGAATGAATAGCGGCACGAATGCGGGACGATGATAGGCGCCGTTCCTGACTCCCGCTCAATCGGAAACCGAGCCGTACGAGGGCTCGGAAGCGGATTCAAAGAACATACATAGAGAGCGTAAAGAACGTACCTAAACAAGCCTTGGCTCATCTATCTCCGTTTTGTGTATGCCAAGAATACTAATGCTTCGGTTTCAAATCCAGGAGCCCAGGGCGACTTAGACTGTTACTGATCTGTTGGTTCAGAAGCTCATCAGTCCACCTAGGTAGCACTGTGAGTTGGTCCCCAGATGCAACAGCAAACAGAGGCTGGCGAGACCTCTCATATTACTCTCAATTAATGTGCTAGGTAGTCTCAATAGCCTCGAGGAGGTGAAGTTTCAACATGGCTCGAAAGTGGGCGGAGTGGGGGACCATTGCTTTGTACATAACTTACTATGCACTAGGACCCCGGGGAATTAGATCGACTACATCCGACGGTCATGTCGACCAGGATGTCTGAGACAAGCTGGAGTGGCCTGAATGGCGGTGGAATCCGATTAAGTCGTCATAACGTACGCTTTATATGTAAGTATGGTAAGTTTTTAAGCCTTGTTGTCAAGGTAGCCGAATGATTTTAGACGCGTCTACTGCAAGTCGCGCAGATGGTCTTCGTCAGGTGATAGCTCTAGAACCCATACAGTATAAAAATTCGAGCTTTTGCGAGGATGATGGTGTATTCATCTAAATCTGGGGATTCGATGAAGAAAACACCGATTGCCGTTTAGAGCTTTCTTGCCCAGATTCAGGAGGGGAGCATTGAATGCGGGATAGGCCAACGCAGGGCCACGCAGTTACGCGCGCTTGACTATTCGGTGCCATCGGGAACGCTCGGATGGAGAGACAGCTGGATTGCCAAATATTTTCACCGATACGTTACTTTGCGATAATCGATTGGCAAATGCGATTTGCATCTTTTTAATCCAACCAGAAGCTTGTGCAAGGTTTCGCCGCATTGGAATTAGCCATCCTCCGGCATTGGCGGGCGTACCAATCCAGATTTGCCATCTTCACCCGGTGATTTATCGAACAATCCATGTTACCAGCAGAGCCGAGCAGAGCTGCAACGGCACAGGCGCGAAGTGGGAGTGGGAATGGGAATGCGAAGACAAGATAGGAGCGGAGGAATAGGTTGAAAGGCACCAAGCAACAAACAATGTCTTGTCCATGCAAGGTCGACCCGTCTAAATTCCTCTACTGGACCCTTATTGTCCAATAAGCTAATCTGTAAATTTTGGTTGGAATGAGCCATGCACGCGATCAGATCAAACATACATAGAGGTAGCAATATGTTAACCGGCGGCAACGCGAACGCTTCCATCCCTAGCTTCTAAGCTGTCTGTTGGTGCCAGCAAGGAAATAAAGAGGAGATTAAGAAACAGTAGTAATGTCTTACGTATTGATTTCAAAGCAGATTTTCTGGGAGGATCCGTAACAGAATGAGAATAGATTCGGAGAATTATTGATGATATGACGATGATAGACAAGGAGTTGGCACAAGTAACATGTAAATTGACGAACTAAAGTATTGATACGGCGCGTAGCTAAGAGACTTGATTATGTAGGTATTCATATATCATTGCCCATCTCATGTATCCTACTAACCCATGGGGAATGCGGATTCATAGCTACGTTGGAGAAATGGAGAAATACGCAGTGGGAATAATAAAAAGAGGCGGGAGGATTCAAGAAAGTCAAAAGAGAAAGTGCAAGAGCCTATTGGGTTATCGTGGGGAAACATTGAATTGTACGACAACCACATGCACTCCATCCACGGGGGGTACTCCGTAGTCGGGTACCTAACATTGCAGAATGTAGGGTCTACACTTGGGCTGCACTTCAAAGGAAAGAACTGGGTCCTTAGGTCCGTCACAGCGCCTGGCGCCTGCGCCTGCAGAGTGGTTGGAAGCTCGCATCTGCCGCCATTACCACCCTATATCCACACGTATACATTGCTACTCCCAATACATCCATGGATGCTATACAATTTACATGTACCTAGATTAATGGGGTTTAATGGATATGGATGCTACTGCCCACCCAAGTGAGCCCAGCCCACTTACCTAGGAGAGCCTAGCAGGAAGCCTAAACAGCCCCAGCACCCTCCCTTCAACACACGATGCGACGTTAATAAACGCGCCCACACATGCAAAAGGCGGGCCGACCATACGAATCTTAGATACCTCTGTACGACAATACATCGAGAAGTCGCGAACTCGCCCTTTCGAAACAAGTACCGACAAACATCACCGTTCGACACGACTTAAAACCTTCGCCTCATAGCCACATCGTAAAAAAAGAAGGAAGGGGGGTACCAAGACATGATATACATATAATACGTACTTATTCGGCTTTCCATCCCGATAGTTCTCTCTCTTTTCTTCCACCCTGTTGCTTTACCTGCTACTAGGTCATCCAGTCTTGCTAACCTTGCTTATAATCGATATTTGCATCATTTGCGTCTCTACAAACTCACTCGGCTTTTTGATCTGTCGTCATTATTCCTATCAAGCTGCATCCTGTCTTCAAACTCCATATTTACCTACCTAATTGTTTCATACTCGTCTATTCTTTCCACTAGTCTAATACCTACCTAGTAAAAACTGACCAGGCTGACTAGGTTGCATATTTTTTTTCTTGGGTGTGTGCTGGCTGCATATGTCATCGCTGTATGTAATGTACTGATGAACATTAGGTGTGCTTGGATGTATGCCGTCGCATTTCATCCATTTCTAGTCCATCTTATTACATTATACCCCTCTTTTTTGGCCCCCTAATATTCCTCGATTCCGCGTCTAGTTCGACTATTCTAGTCTATTTTTCTTCTTTCCCTCCGCTTCCCTCACGGCGGTACCGAGGAATTTCGCTGCTTCCGATCCCTTCCCTGGTTCGTCGCTTCAAAAAAGGAAAGGGGGCCAGCCGCGCTTTTATTTTCGTCACCCCCGCCCCGAACTTTCAAATCACGGCGGCTCTTTATCTGATTGAATTTTTTTAAGCGGCTACCTGCCTCGACGTCAGTCTACTCGTCTGACGTTATCACCCAGCAACTCAGACGACGAAGACAAATACATAAACATTTCAATCCTTCAACTTGGATGACGATACCTCTACCTCAAAACAGTTAAACTTCATCCCAGCCGTTGCTTTGTCGTTTGTCGCGCCAGTGACAGGCAGACACGAGCTGACGGGCTGTCGGATTTCGCATTGTTGATCAGTTCCCGGCTTCGGCGCCTCTGATGCGCCTTTCATGAAATCCGGAGCTCGAAGCTAGCTTTGGGAGCTTAAGCTTCAGCTGAAGCTCAGGTTGAAGTTGACACCATGCCGCCGAGACAAGGTCGCTACCAGCCTGCGTGCGTCTCTTCCGTTGGCCCAAGTCTCTTTTTTGCCATGTGTTATAACTCGGGTTGCTGACGTTTTCGCTTCTGCGAGTAGCCGGGAATTCCATATCGTTGTACTAGGTGCAGGTAAGTTTCGTCATTCCCCCAGCTTCGCCGCCAAATCACCTTTTCCAGGGTCCTGTCAGCACCAAAACTTTTTTTCCCTTTGTTTATTTCATGGCCGCCGCTAACATTTACTAGGCGGTGTCGGGAAGAGCTGTCTTACAGGTAATACTCCTTACCTAGCTGCAACTGATTCCGATTGGATATCGGATTGAAACGAAACACAATCTATCCAAACCCCATGCGTCATAATCCATTCAAAAGAGTCTTATTGCTGACAGGGTCCTTATTAATTTATGATAGCTCAGTTCGTCCACAACGAATGGATTGAGAGTTATGACCCAACGATCGAAGACTCGTACCGAACTCAAGTAGCTGTTGATGTAAGTGCAACGTGCCCTTCGTTCATCCGATTGGCTTATTGTCAACTCCTGCTGACATATTTGGACTAGGGTCGCCAGGTAATTCTGGAGATGTAAGACCTCACCAACCGCGAACACCATTTCTCTTTCTTTCACCGGAACATGAGTAGGCTAACTTGAGACAGTCTGGATACCGCGGGCACTGAGCAGTTCGGTTGGTTAACACACCGAATACGCTATCATGCGTGTGACCTTACTAACTCGGCTTTAGTTGCCATGAGGGATCTATACATGAAAACTGGTCAAGGGTTTCTTCTAGTTTTCAGTATTACCTCAAGCTCGTCGTTAGCCGAGCTTGCGGGGCTCCGCGATGAGATCATCCGCATCAAGGACGATGCAAACGTGCCAATTGTCATCTGTGGGAACAAGGCCGATCTAGAAGACCAGCGGTCCGTGCCACGTACCAAGGGCTTCCAAATATCGCAGAGATGGGGTGCGCCATACTACGAAGCAAGTGCTCGGACGAGGAGTAAGTTGCATTTACCCAATTCTCCCACGTGCATGCATTCCTACCCACAGTTGTGTTCCGAAGGCCCCCTGGATCGACCCAGCTGACGCCTTGAAGCAAATGTCGACGAAGTGTTCATCGATCTATGTCGACAAATGCTGAGGAAAGAGGATGCCGGGGAGAACTATATCGATGAGCAAGACGACAAGTTTGACCCTTACTCGATATCCTACTATAAAAAGCGAAGAAGACGAAGAGATAAGGAGCGAGATTCGAGTCACCGGCCCAGATGTGTCATACTATAACTTATCCACCAGCATTTATCCATGGGGCATTAGCGGGATGCCAGCGAAACCTCCGAGATTTGGCCCCATGGAGCGCACAATGCGTTGGTCTTTTGGGAGCTCACTCGAGCCATGGAATCATCACGAGCTAAAGCTGCAAGTACTCTGGGCCTTTGGGGAATTAGGTATAGGATTTTCGGGCTAGGACGACGAGGTTTTCCTAACGCTCTCGAGAGGCTTGCCCGATTTCGTATTCTGCTGCGTCTTAGCAGCATTTCTTTTGGCCGACTCATTCCCGGCCCATGTTTTCGGCACTTTTCTGGGCGAATATCTCTTTCGCATTCTGGAGCGAGCGTTTTCAGGGCACATTAGCGGACCGCATGTTCATCTCATTGCATCGATGGCATAGCGAAGCATTATTTGATCACACTGATCACACAGATCAGCGGCAGACTACAGCACAGCGTTCCGCTCTCTGGTGGTGTGGGGTGACTAGGTTTCTTGATTATCATATCATGTTGACGATTGTGTGCGTGTTTTTTGGGACATATTTTTTAAGAATTTACAGTAACACGGAGCTTGGAGCTTGGAAGATCCGAATTGCGCAGGCAAAAACCCTGTTTTCCCAGATATTTAGGTTAGGTATGCTACCTGTGACCGGAGAAGGGAACATCAAAATACCTAGGCATTTTCAACTGAGAATATATATACCCCCTCTACTGTCGAAATTCTGATATTCGTCTTTTTTCGGAAGATAGATGATGAAGTGAATGTTGTATAATATCTCTGGTGTCGGTTTACATTGAGGGGTTGGCAGATGTAACAGGAGGCTGGGTGAGGAGACTGACCGACTTATGCCCACGGATACATATTCTCCAAGTCTTGGTATTTTTACACTTATACCTGAACTATCCCGGCGCCTGTCGGTGTAGTTTATTATGCTCTTTCTGACATACGAAACTCGGTGAATACGTGTCGGTGAAGTGATCTACCGGTAGCGTGTAACACTCAACAACGCCATTTTTTTCATGAGATCAGAGACAATAGAGAATGAGATCCGTAGATCTTCAATTCTCGGGATCCATACTTCCATTCTCTTTCTGCTACGTTCGTGCTTGGTAGTCTCTGCCGCCCTCTCACTCATTTCGTGTTTCACGATCTTACAAATATCCAATTTAGAGAGCATTGCAATGAGACCACGAATACTACTACTCGCGAAGATGCTTTCGAGTACTAGTAACGTCACAAAGTAGCCGCGATAGTTGACACGCCTCTATAGCGGATAGAGGTCACCAACTTACGAACGAGCAAAATCCTAACGAGACCATCACCACTCGGCCTCACACTCTATATCTACTATCCCTTATCCTCATTTGACTTCCAGGAAGACATAAGCGAAAACAGCCTCGCATCCCATAATAAGAATAGTATAACGGCAGGGATGGTACGGCTTAGCGAAATCGTATAGTTGCTAATTACCATCATTACGAGTATTCTGAACAGTATCGTTTGCGCCTTGGTGTTCAATTAGATTCCTCAAGCAGCTAACTCAACCTCTTTCCCCTCCTCGCTATGTATCCTTGCATGGTCAAGTTGGGGAGAGATGCAGGGGAAATATTATAGATCCATATGTTATATGTTATATTATACCATCGATTAATTTAGGTTGTTAATTTGACATGGCGTTGCGAATATATCCTTTTTGGGTGAACTCAACAATCATCGCCCGTTGCTCATTCGATAGTCACCGGGCTTTTCATATTGCAGTGTATTGCTTCTAGCGACAGTGATGATGTGAACTCTCCCTTTACCCTCCGCCAACCACCAAGGGATACGTTTCTATCTTGGTGGTGTGTAGCGAGTGCGATTGGGGGTAGTTTTGTCATGTTGGAGATCCGCCGGGACAGAAACGTGGTGACAGCATTGACGTCAAGACCGTCACTTTTACGACTAGGTGACTGGGTGAGCTTTATGTTGGCTATATTCCTGTCTAGGATATGTAGCTTCGGCCAACACGGGCCTCCCAGCGTAAAATGTATGGTTCCCGTATGTAAGCTTCACCGTCAAGATGGTTAGGAGGCATCGACGCGACTGGTCTCGGTAGGAAGGTTGGAAGTCCCTAGCAGAAATCATGATTCAGGAGTCCGCGATTTTGTCTCCAAGTATCGCTGTAAGGTCTTCTGCTGAAGAGCACGCTGTTCCTTAATGACCTCCCACAACTCCTCATTCTCCTTCCTCAACTCCTGGTCACCAACAGTGTCCTCGGCGGGCGCCTGGAAGGCCAGAATAGCTTGTTCTAGCGCATCTTGCGGCAGCCCGTTGGTTTTAAGCATCTTGCTGAACCTGGTGTCCTCCACCATATCTGTGTCTAGTTGAGAAGTGAAGTAATAACTGCGACTTCCCAGAAACGGCTTGACGACCGTCACGGGTCTCGTCGGCCGCGAGGACGGAAGCGGGGAGACGAAGACAATGTTTGTGACGGAGGCGTTGAGATTCGCTAGCTCGGTGGAGTCGGCGCGGCTGCTCAGATCCCAACGCAGGATCTGGCCTTGTGGATGGCCCGATATGAAGACGGTGCCGTCGTAGTTCAACGCCATGCATGACGCCGGTCCCGCCTCCTGGGGCGTGGCGCCGAAGGCGGAGGAAACTTGGATGGCCGTAGAGCTCTCTTCCGCGCTTTGGGGGCCTAGAAGCGCCTTCTCCGCAAATAGATCGATGGCGTACAGCGAGCCGTCCTCGGAAGAAACGTAGATTGCTCGTGCGCAAGGGTCAAGCGATAGGCAGAGAGGGGAGCTCGGGAATAGTAAGGTACGAAGAGCTATGCCAAGCTGATAGTTCCAGATGATGCAGGACTTGTCCTTGCTTGCTGAGACGCATATGTTGGTGTCCGGATTCACACTCTGACCTACAGCAAGAGACGTGATGGCAGCTCTGTGATTCGATAGGGTCTCCTGGGGTTCATGCTCAATGGTCGAGTCAAGTTCCAGCAAGCGGGGAACGGACCAGACGTGAATATTTGAATCATCAGACCCCGTGATGAGGTGGTAGGGTGTAGCTGCAATGCAGGTCACAGCTTGAACATGACAAGCAGAAGTAGTCACCTGTCTGCCTGTGCATATCTGGAACGTGGTTTAGTAAACCTTGGTAGAAGAGTGAGGTGAGTGGTGTTTTTATATCAGCTAAACTCACCTCCCATACGATGAGTCTCCCTTCTTGTGAGCCCAGAAACAGTACATCGTCTTGAAGGGCTATACTCCGGATACGCTCAGGGAAAGTAACTACAGCTTCTTGATTCCCCTTGGCTCTAGAGTAGACATGTACTGTTGACTTCTCTTCCTGGGCGGCAAACACATGGGTGTCGCTCACAGCTAGGCCATTGCGGGGCGCTGAGCTTTTCTTGAATGTAGTCGTCGTGGAATGGCTCGGATGGAGTGTATGTTCATAGATCCCGGCATCCTTCGAGATGGCAGTATTATTGGCCAACGGCGGACCAGCCACAGACACGAAGTAACTTTCGGTCAACATGGCCCTTCATCCACCTAGTCTTGTGATCGTCTCACTTGACAAGGAGTATGGGGACGGAGGAACTATTGAGCCAAGGACGTATAGCCCACAGCTGTTTGACGTTGACGTAACGGGATTGGTCCAAGCTCCTAAAGATGTTCTATCTGGAACTTCGGAGCTTGTTTGATGTCACTGGCTGTTCCGTCATTGATATTCCGGTCTATGTTGTTTTCTTGTCACTTTTTTTTTCTTCGCTTCCCCACAAAAACCCATTTGCAGCTTCTGTCTGACAAGACCCCACCGACATGCAGACAGCTAAAATGTTCCCAAACTGGCGGTGCGTGGCTGTTGGGTGGTGGGGTCGGCATGCGGCGTAGCTAGGGTAGCCTCAGGCCTTGGCGTCTTAGGGGCTCGCAGGGGTTTGCGGGGTCGAGTTTTTTCGTTCACATGGGCTTGAAAGCTCTGGGCACCTTCCAATGTTACCATGGTCGAGTCTAGAATTCTGGAGGTTACACACACCGCGATTCCAGTCTTGGTACCTTCAACCTGCACTCCAGAGCTGTATTCTTCTCGTAAAATTCGGTCGGATAACAGTACATCCGTAGTCGTCGATGGTTTCAAAATCCATATAAAGCCACACTTCATTTATCATGGCTATTTTGAAGCCTTCATTAGCTTCCCGACTATCTCTAGTCATGTTCCAGATTCCCTCCCTCTTTCGCTTACTTGACTGCTTCATTACGTACGGCAAACTTGACGGGTGACTGCATGTCTTGGATCATCGAGAAGCAAGGTGGACTCGTAAACCGGGAACTGAAGAACTGAAGGACTTCGATGACGGCCGCATACATAAGTCTCTTCCAATTGATTTCATCCTTATGCCCGAAAATTCATCTAGTTGAAATCCGAATCTGTTGTTATCCTGCCGTTCATGTCTCCCCATCGAATATCGTCATCTCTTACATTACTGACAATAGTCGCGTTTACCGGAGGCGGTAATACCTCAGCTAGATAGCTTACCAGCCGAGATGGACCCAAGGGGACCACGCTAAATTCTGCGACTGGCGATAGTGCTGCAGCATGTCTGAGGTCTGTGAGGGGCCAATCCCACCTTCGAAGCTCCTTCAGCCTCGAGAACAAGGTGGAGCACGAGCTGCACAATGATGCATGTGTGATCCCGTGTCAGCCGTTTTACTGTACGGTACGGTACAGGCTGCAGCTATGATGGAGCAGGAAGCTTGACGCGCAACGTGGTCGCCCGCCTGTCGTGTCGCTTGTCATCAACGTACATTATCAGTCGCCATTATTCGACGGGATAGAGCTCCTATCTACTGTAGATGCAGGGGAAGATAGGAGAAGACAAGACTGACTTGATCCAACATAGATATGGCGGCCAATAGGCTTAGCGGGTCTATTGCCTATCTGCCTAACCCTGAATGACCTAGCAGACCTTAGATAGGCATTCTACTCCATCACAAGGCCCACTGTCCGATCTTCTCGCTACCTATCTATGTAGAGCAGGGTAGCTCGTAGGAGGTAGCTAGGGGTAGGCTTGTTGGAGGTGTCGCTTTGGCCCTTTGGCCTCGGAGCTTTCTCTCGATCGCCCGCAAAATGTCTATCCATCATTCAATAGCTAATCTTGCGACATGACCAACCTTCTCCAAACAAGGGGCCTGAGTCTCTCATCAGTAACGTATAGCTCGTCAGATAAGTCTCCGGAACAGGAACACTAAAAATATGGTGCCGCATGGACAAGACGGAGCATTCGATTGGCTGATTGGACATGAATAATTTCCAGAACGAGCCACAGCGTTGCATCGTGTCAACTTGGCGTATGAATTGCTCGACAGCTCAATTAAATTTGCTGATTGGCTTTTCCTGACAGGACACCGTTGTGGTCAATACTACCCTAGCAGCGATCCCTTGGCGGGGGGAGATCGAATGGTCAATTCACAAAATGTCAAAGTGTCAAAAGAGCCGATCCCCATGTGGGAAAAAGCGTACTAGGTAGGGATTACTTTTTCTTTTCTTTTTTTCCCCTTCCCGTGATAATAGAGGGTTGCCTTGGTAGATAGGTAGGCATGTCTCAGATCAAATGTCTGTCATACCTGGCTTGCCGCGACTAGGATGGGAGTAATAGTGGCGCTTGTGTAAGCCGTCACGACATCGGCATCGTGAGGAAGAATGAAATGTTTCTATCATCTTCTCACCGTCGATAATAGTTAGGGATGTGATGGACTAAGGTCCCACACTTTTTTTCCGCATTCTCTTTGGCTCTGCGACCCTCTGCGACCCCCTTCGCCTGCGCAGAATACCCCTGACTGTACAAGGGGGTCCATGGACTTCATCTCTCAAAGTAGAATTACGAACACCACCCACCCACGGACGAACACAGCTCCATCCTCTTGCTGGTGGTACCCCTGTCAACGCGCTCAACTTTTCTCTGGGTCTTCGAATCCATTTGGATTTCTGAACCAGCTTTGCAAGACCGCTTTTGTTATTGTCAATTCCGACATTTTGTTTGTTTTTTTCGACGTCGTTTTCAATATTGCGTCTTTTCCTTTCGCAGATCTGCTAAAAATAATAATGTCATAGATTGCACTAGTCGGATATATTGCTTCTTGGTAAATTTTGCATAATAGAGACGGCAGAGGTTGAATGTAGGGTATTTCATTCGCGAACCTACATTCCCCCTGCAACGCCACCAACAGATCAATTCGAACACAGGAACGAACAGCAACGATGGGGGACTTCGAACCACTGATGGACTTCAATTTACCAGAACTTCTGGCGGTGGACTTGGAAGAATCGAAGGAGGTTTTCAAATCGAGAAAATTGACGGCCGGTGCACCGGCACCTGCGTTGGCTAACGATGGGACCAAGAGACGATATTCGCTGCAGGACAGCTCGTTGAGCGCTGCGCCCATGTCGTATCATTTGGATATGTCGAGGACTAAATCGCTACAAAACGTGCATGAGAAACAAGCACAATTTCTAGTTGTTGGACAAGATTCACAAGCAAACAATGGTAGCGATTCCGATTCTGCCAGCAGTGAATCATCAGGTGGATTGATGCCCCCGTCAGTTGGTACGCGGGATGCATCGGTCACTACAGCCGCCACCTCAGTCACGTCTTTGAGAACGTACCCACCAAGTCAATTGAAGATTTTAATAAAAGACAAGAAGCAGGCTGGTGAGAGCTGGATGGATTTTGATATGGATGATCCAACTTCTCCGGATCGAAGGTACAACAGCATGATCAGCATCCCATCTCCAGCACAGTACCTTTCTCTACGACATGACCTGGACGAATCAAGAAGCATGTCTCTGACCTCTTCTGTTCCACGTCCCATCTCGACTGGCCCTTTACCAACGTCACCCGCCAGTGTTCAATCTGCGCGTACAGAGGGCCAACAAGTCCACATCACCAAATCTTTCACATGTCCCACTCCACCCCCAAAGCGACAATCTTCTTTACAACATAAAAATTACCCAGTCCTACCCCAGATCAATGTCTCATCATCTCTGCAAAGTCCATCAAGTCAACGTTCGATGAAACCTGACCGTACGCTGTCTCCGGACCTCAATATGCCCTCTTCAGCGCGGTCTCGATCGTTTGGAGGAGAGTTGATCGAGGATGACGCCGGTGCAAGGGTTGATGATAGGATGGACTTACCCGCCTCAGATTTCGACCATGGAAGAAACGACGCTGGGCGAGTCTCGCGGACAGAAAGCTCACAGTTTTTAGAAATTGCTCCGGCGGGGATTGATGTGGAATCTTGGCTAGAGTCTAGTGTCGACAACTTTCCCTACTACGCCCAAAATAAAGCTGACGGTGGACATGCACCCTTACCACTGCCGCCGGAGGTTATCGACACACTTCGGGTCTCGATAGCATGCTTCCCGGAAACGATGCTTCAGTGCTCAAGTCTTTCGATCGAGACTATACGTAGTCACTCTAGGAAGCTTAGGTACAAGGGTGCGAGCCCTCAAAGCCTATATTCGGAATCGCCTGCATCGGCAGACTCATCAGAACCGGCCAAGCAGTCGAAATGGAAGTGGTTACCGTTGAGGAGACAGCCGTCGTCTCCCACAACCCAGGCGCCACCCAGCCCACAACGAATGGGTTTCGCAGAGGGTGCGTACAGCCCAAGTTGGCCTAAGAAGCCAGACTGGACCGCGATTCAGAACCTCTTCCCCGCAGGATCTGACTACCTCTGCGACGCCGTCTACGCCCACTTAGTGGCTTATAATTACATCACTTCCATGTGTCCCCGATCTGTGCTT
The DNA here is from genome assembly GCA_023628415.1 of Hypoxylon sp. PDH2405. Lineage (NCBI taxonomy): Eukaryota > Fungi > Ascomycota > Sordariomycetes > Xylariales > Hypoxylaceae > Hypoxylon > Hypoxylon sp. PDH2405. Next base: position 15,533 of record JAMAKT010000111.1, on the reverse strand, counting down.
GTTAACCCGATTTCATCGCGGCCCACATCCAAGTCCTCAGCGGCTTCGGATACTAGTCTCGGCCTCTCTATTGATCTTCGCACCTCCATCGACATGCGTTCTTCCACCTCCGACGGCACCACGATTCCGCTGAAGGCAGCGAGCTTGCTCGGTCTCCAGGACGACCCGAATGCGCCTATTCCCGAGCCGCCTTCGTCACGATGCAACACGCTGCGCAGCAAGCGATCATTCTTTGCGATGCCCATGTCTAAGGCCCCCTCTTACTATGAGAGCGCAAGACCAACGACATCAAGCGGCTTTGCCGGCCGCCGTCCAACACTACCTGACCATAATGAACAGCTATTAAGGGATCTACGCTTAGGTCTTGCAAGGTGCATCTCGAGACTCGTCGCGACGTTACGGATGAGTAACGGCGGTCCGGCTTCTGGTTCTGATAACGGAGGGCAGTTGAAGCGCGAGGAAGATCCCGATTTTATGCGAGCGCTTTGTGAGATAGTGCGTCTTTCCGAGGAGAGGTACATGTAAGAGGATCGTTTATTCGCATTTGTACGACGAGATTAGGGATCGAGTGGCCAAACCTACACACTACGAAGCACGCGAAGAGTATTTCTAAACGAGGAAACCCCTATGAATTAAATACAGAACAAACGACCATCGCGAGACATTGGTCTTTCATCTACTTGGACCGTCCTATACTACCCCGGAGAATTATCTGGCACTCACAAAAGAACCTTCACTACGTGTTTCTGCCTATATGTTTCTACGACATTAATACGCATTCATCCCGAGCACTAATACCGGCGCGATACGATTTCATTAGTCATTCCACAACTCCATATGTACATCATAATGTGTTTTCAATTCGTTCCCGCTCTAGTTATCTTGGAAGCGGGAGAGAACCAGGGGATGATAGACGGCGGAAAGAAAAAAAAAGAACTCCTTGATACGTATTGGGTCACCCTCAGGGATGCGCCGGAACAGAAGAAAGAAAAAAATTAATAATCAGAGACCTTGGAATGGCATTACGAAAGGCGTGCATGGAGCATGCTATACACACCTACACATCTACACACATACGCATACACACACGCACGTACGCACGCAGACATCAGAGGAACATGGTTCAGGGGAGGGGGCATATTCATAGATTAGATACCTTCATCAATGTAACCGGCGCATCAGGGGGGACGGGAAAATGCGGCGACAGGAGTTTTTACGAATATGGACTTTTACATACCCCCTATCTACCTACCTACCTACCTACTGTCTTTCTCTTTTACCTATGTAGGACTCTATCCTCGACCCGAAACGGGGAGTCAAGGGATGGGGAGGTCGGAAATTTTCCGTGTAACAATGATTACATAAAACCACAATCCTTGTGTATTATCCGTCTAATGTCCCTCCCTAGGTAATAATGCATTCAACACGAATAATGCCACTGCAAGTAATCAGCCAAAGCAGGCAAGGAAATGAGATATGGAATTTGAACATACGACTCTATTTCACCTATCTCACCTATCTCCCAACTCATTTCTCCATGCACTGCCTCACCCCGGTCTGATATTCCCAACTAGGCAATGGTAGCTGGGGCTTGACAAGCCGAGAAAGGGTATAGTAGAGAGGCTATTATTACCCCCCTAGCGCCGTACCCGGTGTTCTGGGCTTGTGAGGTAGTATAGAAAAATCTTACATATTTTATGCAGCGTGCGCGTGCTTCATGCAGCTAGGTAACTCAACCTAGCTCCAGGAGAAATACTGCAATAGTAATAATAGTGTATGTATAATTGCGTCCGAAGCAGCCAGGGGGTCATTATCGTGTACGATATTGCATCACATGGCCTCGAACTCTGAACTCGAACTATCACGGACAAGCCTATTATCCACCCATCCGTCCACTTTTCTAGAAGCATTGAGCGGCATCCGCGCTTAATAAAACACTGAAGAAATGATTATCGTGACATACTATGTATCCTATCCACCCATACCCAGACCCTAGGGTACTTTTGCTTTTTGATCTTCAGCAAGCGCTGTTGGGGAAATCAGGGGATCTAGGTATCAGGGACTTGGGAAGTCCGCTGCTGAAACGTGTTACGGGAATAACCGTGCGGGCGTTGCACGCGACGCAACGCGCCCCTAGCCCCTAGTTTCTACTGTACCGTAATTGCTATGTGGTACAGACGACGAGGTCAGGGTATCACATAGCCTACTTAATCCAGGTATACATGTATATCTTCATATACATGTGTATTAGGTATTACGTGTACGATAGTAATAAGAGCACGCATAATACTTAATCACCTTGGGTAGCACCGCTAATAATCCACGATATCTAAACGCGTATCCTGTGACACCATGACTCCATGCTTCTGTCACCCGTAGGTATGTAGGCAACTCCCACGTGTATCGTACAGCACCCCTAGCTCCAATAACGACGCCATCCTGAATATCGCATACGCCACACCATTAGTCCATTACGTAGTAGTCCCGGCGTACGAAATCGCCAGCCCAGCCAGTGAGTAATAGCCATAATCCACATATACATCATCTAAACTCCATCGAATCATCAAAAGGAAACCTATCCCTCACCGCGCCCCCAACCTGTCCCTTCTCCGCAAAATCCTCCATCCCCGTAGATCCGCTCGACGTCCTCGTCGTCGTAGGCCAGGACACGCTGCCGCTGCCCCTCTTACCATCCGAATCGCTCGGCGGATACGGCAGCGTGCTCCCGGATCTCTCGACGCCGCGGTGGTGGTGGTGGTGGTGGTGGTGCGGCAGGTGATCCACCGTCGGCGTAGCCAGACGCCCGTGCATCTTGAACGTCTTGGCGTGGGCGTTGCTGAGCCCCAGCAGGCCCGCCGTGACCAGGAGCAGGACCATGAAGATGATGGAGCCGACCTGCGTCATGTTGCCGCTGAAGGCGGCCACCATGTAGACGATGAGCTTGGCGGCCGCCTCGAGGTACCCGTCGAGATGGGTCTTGGCACGCAGCCAGGACGTCGTCGTGATGGCCTGCAGGTCCTCCGCCATGCCGCGCAGACACACCGAGCGCCCGTGTCCTAGATCGACGAGGTATTCTGTTAGCATGCTGCTTACGTCCGGGTTCGGCGGCGGCGTCTCCGGTGGTTTGGAGCGCTGCTTGATGACCCAGATGTTGAGGAGCCGCGACACCATAAGAGCCAGGAGAGACGCCACGCCCCACCACTCGCGCAGCAGGATCATAAATACGAAAGCCGCGATCGTGAGGACCGGGCTAGCTAGATACAGCACGTGCGAGACCCAGCCGAGATCCGCGCCCTGATCCTTCCAAATGGTGGCGCGCTGGCCCGAACCCTGCCGCCGGCCCCTGAAATAGTAGTTCCGCTCGGGCATCATGCCGACATCGACTGTCACTCTACGCCCGGCCAAGCCGACGCGCTCGAGGTAATGCCGGGTCGCCGCGTTAGCGACGTTGTAGGTGGAGGTCTGACCCTCGTATAGCTCGACGGCGCTGTAGGACTCGGTGGTGTGGCCCGTGACTGCGTCGGCCGCCTGCTGGTAGTGCAGGCCGGGAGCGAGGAGCAGGGCGTCGAGCCATGATGATCCTCCTACGATGCGGGTGCGGTTCGCGATGGTGCCGAGGTCTGCGAGCGCGAGGAGGCCTGAGGCTGAGAGCTCGAGCCCTGGGATGGGAGTTTGAGTCCAGTTGGGGAATTTGGCTGTGCGCTTTAGTATCGTCTGGGCAGTGTTAGTAGGTAGGTACACTTATGTGAGGCTCTATAGTACTTGGGGGTTATTCATCTTAGCGCACCTCCATTTCCTACTAACTCCTTAAGTGGTGATATCTCCAGTAGAGCCCCTAGACTGAATTCACTTGAAGTTTACTAGCGAAGATGGGACTCGATCCAGTGAATGGAGAGCACCACACTAAGGTGAGGCGGAAGAGTGCTTGAGGTCAAGAGCTCCATGGAGTCGGCACAAGCCTTGGATTATATAAGGCAGCCTCCTACTTCGATATGAATCATAGGTATCCGAAAGGGTTGCAATAAAGCCACAAGGCTTTGGTTACCCCTCGCCGATCAGTAGGCCAGGCTGTTGTAGAAGCAACCATTACCAGCTCAACATGTGAAGGATCAGATTCAGATTGGCCAATGACGTTGCTCATGTAGGATCACGAGCGCCAACCATCGTACCGCAGGGAGATGATAACACCCTCTCGGTAGGAGAGACAGCCTCTCTCCCGTAGCATTTTGCCATGGTAAGACTCAGATATATGTCTTGGCGAAGGCTCAATTCGGAGGCGAATGCATCTCATTCGTGTAATTTGTGAAACAGTTTTGAAGTTCCAAGGTTCTTTGTTAACCGCTGAATTCCGAGCTGGAAGATGCTAGACTTCCAGGTTTATCTGCATGTTCAGTGTGACAGCTGACCTGTAGGCTGTAGCCCACTAAAGCCCAGGCACGGACACACCTAATTTTCAGGTCAAGCCCGCCCTGCAAGTCACCATTTTAAGGTTGGACCAATTGAGCCTTGAGCGGGTGGGCTTCTGGGGTTAGCGCCTGCACGACCTGGGATTGCCCACTGCCGGAGCGAGACGGACCGGATGATAAGGCACGCCCCCGACGCCCTACGTTATCGATAAAAGCTACCAATCCGATAAGTTCGATAAGTGCGTCGATCTCCGTCATTCCCAATAGCAATAGCTTCCTTAATCCGTAGTTCGTCTCATCTTCTTCCTATTCATCAACTAGCATCGCCCGAAGCTGCAGATCTCGCACGGGAACAGCCACTAGTTAACATGACTTGACCAATATGGCACCTCCACAGCCAGAGCCGACCTATACGGTCTTCGTTAGACTTCCATTTCCTAGGGGTGACTTTGTTGATCCACCGCCTGTACGTAATTCAATTGATTCTATTCCATTCGACCTTCTTGTTCAGGTTAAGAGCTAGCAGGCTAACATGGATCAAGGCGAACTGGGATTCAGCTAAAGATGAAGCTCTATGGAGCATCGTGTCTCGTCTCTCTAAGACGGAGGTAGACTGTAAGTTATAATCTAATGTATACCTAGGTAGTTAGCCACTTCGCGTATGATAACTAATAGCCGTACCACAGGGAATGAGATGTAGGTCCTAATTCCCATTCCCCAAAATACCGAGCCTAAACCAACCTGCCCTACCCACGCAGAGCGAATAGATTCGAAGTTACCGCAGACTTCCTCTTCCAGCAGATCGCATGGCTTACCGAGCGCCATACGTCTCAGATCCGAGCGCAGATGCGCAAGGCTGCCGCTGCCGCGAAGGGCTCGGCAGCACCGTCTCCTCAACCAGGTCCCGAGGGCCCATTCACAGCAGAGCCTATGCGACGCACTGGATCCGGCGATAGACAAACTCGAACACCATCGGCGTTGTCCATTCGAAAGGACTCCCCGCTCCCTCGTAACGATGGCAGTTTGCCGGGCACACCAATGAGGAGCACATCCCGACCAACCGCAACGCGCACGTCCTCATCGAATACAGCGGTCTATACGATGCGCAACCTAGGCGGCAGCGGCAAGGCTCCAATCAAGCCAAGAGGCGACGATCCGCAACGACGGCGTCTATCCTCTCTCCCCATCGCCACCTCCGTCGACGACGATCAAGACCCCACCCCTCGATCACCCTCCCCCGGGCCAGCCGAGTCAAGCGACTCAGAAGCCTCGTCCTCAGACTCGAGCCCGGCACAATCCCGAATCATCCGCCGACCCCCACGCTTCCAAGGCAACAACAACACCAACGACGACGCCGAGCCGGCCTTCCTACCGTACAATCCGCAGTCGACGGGCGGCGGATCGAGCGGGCCCCACGATCTCAGCGCCACGCTCCGCGGCAATCTGCCGCGCGACTATGGCAAGCGGCATTCGAAGGGGTCTTCGGGCCGGATCCACCACTCCCAGACCTCTGACTCATCGACGTCGACGAGTTCGACGCCGCACAGAGGGCCTTCGGAACAGGGTCGGGGTGGTGGCCCGCTCTCGCCTCGCAGGACGATGGAGCTAGCGGCCGGTGGTAAGGGGAAGGGGTACTCGCGCGATAGCGATGGGACGCCTAGTATGGGGAGTAGTTTTAGTGATCTTGACGGTACTTACCCCTCCCTCTCCTTTTCTATTATATTATTATATTTTAAGTGTGGTGGAGGGTAGAGGAGTTGCTAATGAAACGCAGATGCATCCGTAACGCAATCCGCGCTGGAAGAAGCGCTGGCGAGTAAGATGCAAGACGGCACGATAGGTAGTCTTAGGGGGACTATCAGTGCCGCGTTCAGGAGTAGCAGATATCTTCCCGGGAAGTCTAATCCTTGAGCTCGAGTGGACTGGACTTTGTGTTATCTTCTGTTCTCTTCGTTGTTATAGTTTTGACATTCGCTGGGAGATTTACGCGGGAGGGTAGGAGGTTATGAATAGGTATTAAGGCGATATGGCTTGGTACACAGCATCTACGGCGTTTGGGATCGCCTATCTTGGCTTGGTAGGTTGGTAGGCAGGAAGGCAGGCTGGTAGTTTGGACGGTAAATTGTCATTATTTGGGTTATATGTATCATCGCTACTCGTTTACGCTAGATAAATTGACTGATGCTATTTACGCTATCCTCAGATCCGCCAACATCTACAGTTAGGTCCTGCGATCCAACCACTCTCCGCCCATCCTTTCTCTCGATCAAGGTTGGTCTCTATCATGGCCATTATGTAGGTTAGGTAGTTAACAGCTTGAGTTAGCCCTACTTAGGATGGCATGAGAAGAACGCAAATACATCTGGAGCAAGAGTGATAAGAGAAGCGATGCGAAACGGCATGTTGTAGTTGAATTTTTGATCTATTCCCAAGTTACCAACCAGATGCTTCTTCTAGATCCAAAGGATCGAAGCCACGCTTGTAGGATTGGGGGCATGCTCCAATTAAAAGTTACGTCGCGATGGCACCATCGATTAGATACCTAGGTTCTTCGGAGCCGTAGACCGAACCGAAGCAAGCGAAGCGATGGTTGTTGGAAGGTTTCTTGCGTATCCGAGAGAGTTTAAGGGGGGGGGAGTGGTGACCCTAGTATTCTCGTCTAACCCTAGGGCGACTTCCTCACTCTATAGGTACCATTCTTGAACTTACGAGTCCTCAGCTGAGTGTCTAATTGTCAGGTATTTACTATGAAGGTTCATGCAAGGGAGCAAGTTCATAAGATTGAGCCCTCATTTAGGTAGGTACTTACCTATTTTCTAGGGAAATACCTCCCGTCTCTCTTATTCTCGTACATGTAGACAGCACCAATTTAGTGCCAGAAACAGAACCATAGAAGCCATCATTCCAGCTACAGGTACGGAGTTGCTCGTAAAGTTGCTGCATGCTATCAGCTCACCTATGAAGCCGCGTTTCAGTATCTTCCTTGTAGTACTTCATCTACTAATGCCTTGAGCATCAATGCCAACTCTCGTATTATGTGGTACATCTAAGTAGAAACAGGGTAGGCTATAATCACATCGAATAGAGCTCTACGGGGTGGTCATGACGTGGAACAATAGGTATCAGCTACAATAATTCTATCATACTATTTCTATATCCAAACGCTAAGATAGGAGACATCTTTTATACCCTTTATCTATCATGGACCGGATTTTTATTCGTTTTGACAAGGCTTCGTAGATAATCTAATAGGATAAGGGCATTTTGATGCTTCTTGGGGATGGAAATTAGATTCCCCTCTTTGCCGATGACTACCTGGTTGATATAGTTTCTGATACTAGGCATGGGTGTGAGGCAAAGATTAGTTGCCCACATCTGACAGCTACGTACACTACATGGAGTCTACTGGAAATCTTAAGTGTCTAGGTAATTAAGGGTCAACACAAGAAGAGTCTCTAGTAACGAAAAGTTACTAGTCGGGCTGTATTAGGGGGGTAGGAACAATTTCTTGTGAATTGCGTTTCCGTGGTATCGTAGAAATAGTGAAAAAGTATCATTGAAACCCCTTAGGATGACGGGGATCAGCAAAACCAGCAAAGAACAGCAGAAATCCGATCACGCACATCTGAAGTTCACAAACGAATTCGTGGGTTAGAGAGGTGACGGAACTCTGCCATTAGTTGCTGGTAGTGCATAGTGCAGACAGCAAAAACAAGGACAAGAACAACAAGAAAATCTCCCCCCAAATCAATTCCGGCTTCCTTCCTCTCAAAGATGCATAGAGCTCATTCATTCCATCTTCAACCCTTTGCAACCTGGACAAATAGAAAATCTTCCTGAGTCATTTCCGTGTGAAACGTAGCCGAAATTAATAAACGATGCTAGGGTTGAGGAACTCCGCCAACAGTTCATCAATCTCTTCCTCCGATAGGCTGATTCGGGGGTTTGTAAGAAGTAGGAAAGCGTGAACTGGTGCTTCGATTAATTCGCGCAGGCTGATGTCAAGCTGAACCGTATCTCTGACCATCTGAACTGTATCTCTGACCATCTGCAAGACATCGGTAAACCCCATCAAGAGCAGGTCGAATGAGCTAACCTTCGCGTGAGTAGGTGTTCAGGCACGATTTGCTATCTCGTGCTCTTCAACCGCTAGATAGGAATGAAGTTGTTAGTCCATTGAGGTCTAATGTAGCCTATGTGGGATTGGATATCTAAGTTATAACGTACCTGGATCCTGACGAAGCTTGGGAAAATTGCGATCGTAGTAGTGGAGGAGGCTATCGGAAGCAACCCGTTCAGGGATGGCAGGGTGCTCGAGCGATGACATGTCGTCATTCTTGAGAGGGACGGTATGGTCGTTCTTAGACCGGCGAGAGGTGTTCTCAATGCCACAAACGCCATCAGTCTGCTCAGAACCTTCCTTGACAGTACCGGCAGCATCGGCAGAAGAACCAGCATCCATGCCCTTAGCATTGCTGTTCTTACGAGAGCGCCAGACGAACAAGCCAACAACACTGATGATGACAAGGACGACGACACCAGTAATAACACCAATCTCGAGGCCAGTGGGCGAGAAGTGCTTGCTGCTACCGCCGAGATCTGCGGGACTGACACCGCCATCAAGGGGGACAGCGGCGTCGTAATGACCGTCGGGGTTGTCGGGGAGAGGTGCCATGGTGACGGATTGAATGGCCGAATGAAGAGATGTCGATGATGTGAATTGTTATTGGCAAGCTTACTAGGTTATTAGTCACCCGGTCGATGGTGACAAGATGGATCTCTGTTCAACGCGATGAGGTTTGATACGAGTTGGACCGAGAAGATGGAGATCGTGTTTGGTTAAAGAAACGCGTTGAAGTGGAGTTGGGGGAACAGATGAAAGATGAGTCGCACGCCTCGATCTCGATCATAATACTTGGCGAGATGATGAGATGACGAGACGAGCAGATGACCAGATGACAGGATGAATTGATGAAATGGTTCTGGAAAAAGGTGGGAGGGAGAAGATTCGGTAACTAGAATTTGTGTAGTGGGAAAAGATGGAAGTAGAGTTCCAGGTGCAGATGAGTCAAATGTAAGGTACCATGTAGGACTGGAAAAGGAAAGAACGATGCGTACCTGAAGGAAAGAACTCGACGAACACTGCGCATCGGCAGGTACAGTAATGAAAGTAAGGTAACTGCCATTTACGCGGTTACGACATTGACTATCCCACTGTGAGATGGCAGGTGCATTCTCCCTTTCGTGTCAACATTGGAAGTCTCAAGTATCAAACAGTACATACATAATGTACTTGACGTGCACTTGCACTCATTCACCTACAAACAACATTAAGCTCACGGTCGATACTCTCCGTCCAATAATAGTGCACACGCCGTTAAATATATATTCGTCCCATATTTAACACCTCCCCTCCCTGCTGATTGTGATGAATTCCCGGGTAGGTTGATAGCCGTCCGCCATCACATCCTTACTGATGCCGAATCACATCATTGGTCGTTTAGTGAATGTATGGCTCAATCAGGAAATCCCAAGTTCGCCTACTAACGACACCTAGACTTAAGGCCGAGACGGCCTGTGGTTCGTTGGCTACTTCGACCACCGTATCTAAGTCGAGATAGAAGGTGCGCGGTTCCTTGCATGAACAATGTGTGTAGCCGCCCGCTCACACAAGCACCCAACGGCTGCGACACCTTGATGAGACCGAGCCCGCTAAACCTGAAGAAATAATAGGTCCATCGGAGATGGGGTAGGTAACCGGTATTTGCAAGGACTGGCTGGTTTCGACCAGCCTCGAACTTAGCAGTAGTACTTGTGTAAGATATATATGGAAGCTCTCTCATCGCGGGTTTGCCATTTCCATCTTTTACTGCTTCAGGGACAGAGCACATATCTAGACCGTCATACCCATTGCCTTCTCTCCGTTTCTTCCGGGAACATTAGCGTCATGCTGTAAGCCTCTACTCTCCTGCCTCCTATTCTTAAAAGGCGAGATCCATTTCCAAATGTCTCGGACAATATCATTGTGGAGTCGATCTGAAGAACGACTGCCGAGGACAGTTTCGGGAGTCTGAAGTGAAGAGGGTCGAAGAAGGGGATGTTAACCTACTGATAAGTAAGGTGCCTCACATATTGTTAGGTAGGCAGTCCGTTTACCATGCCGATTCACCCGCGGGCTTCAATACTCGGAGGGTTTAATTCCTAACAGAGAGAAAGGCAGTATCGTAGATCTAATATCTGCATTCACCATTCAGTGGGCACGGTGATACGAGGACCTGTTTCGGCAGCCGAATCATGACTTAGCGTAATCTTCTTCGGAGCGAATTCATAGCAGGTATCGTACCTATATCTCCAAGCCACATGCACGTCTTGAACTCCTGTCGTTCTTATTATCTCCGGATCCCGCCGTAGGAAGGAGTATGGTCCGTACGGACTGGCCCGACGGAGCCTTCAGCAAACGGTGGCTAGGCTGGGAGCTGCCGCCGTACTCGGGATCTCGGGACATCAAGGTTCTTTTACAGACACAGTATATCCTTGTTTGTCAGTTCGTTGCTACCTATTTGTTACCGTTTTCCGTTGCCCTGATGAGACGCTAGAGTGTGAACACTGTGTTTGCTACCCGTTATGATGTCACCTCATGTGTGACATATTAATCTGTAATAAATTCATCCGAAAGTTCCAAATCCAGTGACCCTGAAGAGATTCACTTGGTTGAACGTTATCAGAAGGCTTTGGATAGCTGATGGTGGCATCTAAGTCATTCGTCCCTTGGAGGTGGGAGATGGGGCCGGTTTGTTATAAGGCGGATCCGACCCCAAGGCTCTTCCAATTTGTCGAGAGTGAAAACACCACGTTATCCTAGGGAAACTCTCTGTCTAGCGTTCCGACCGTTGAGACTAAATTCACTCTAGAATCGACACTTCCATTGCCTCGTCCTCCCAACGGTCTCTCGCTCTACCAGAGTCTTGACTGAGACCTGTTAACCAGCTGCACGCCACTGAGGCTTTATCATAAGGGGCGAATTACATATCATCATTTGCCTATGTAATTGGAATTCGCGAAGTACCCGCGAGCAGGTAGGCAGCATTCAATGGGGTGTGTCCAACTAAGACGGAGAGGGACCGTTAATCGACATATACCAAGTCTACGTGAACATAGGAGGGATCTTACGGGGAGAGGAGGGCTGTATATTATATTGCAAAGGAAGGCATTACAGCCGAGCAATAAAAGGGGGCCTTTCAGTTCAACGCCGTCTTGGGCCTAGTCTACGCTCATTCGCTTACTTCACGTTCCTTGTATACGTCCACCGGCCGAGCTTTCGATGCGCGAAAATGACATAAGGGGTAGGAAGCGCGATATACTATGCGCTTATCCATCGACAGCATTGTAATAATTTGATGCTCCGCCCGGTTGAACCGGTGCAGACGTGATGCGCCCGCCGAGTATAGGGAAGATAGAACCTATATGTAGTGTCAGTGCGGACAAGACATAAAACAATTTTATCGCTAAAAAGCTCAAGACCATGAGTATCACATGCAGGGGACAGAAAGTGTAGAAATTCGTGGTATCTCGAAGCTCTCTACACATAAGTCCATTCCAACACCTATCTTTATCCCTAACCCCTATGCCTATCCCTAGACCGACTCATGCCCTGGTTTCCTCATGACGTATACCTATCTCGGAGTCTCGTAACAGAAAAAGCAGACGCTAGAACCTGAAACGCCGTCCTAATGCAAACCCCTTTTTATATCGTTATGTGCAATTCATCACATCCCCATTCCCTGTCTCTGCTTTCTGAGCACCGATGCTCTCTGACCAACACTATTCGTCGAGAAGCGACGGTCGGGAATCGTATTCGATTTCGCGGTGGCTTCCGGCATGGAGAGCAGCACGCCCGGGGGAGCAGAGACCCGCTTAAGGCTCTTCTGCTCTGACGGTTGCGTGCTCTTCTGCAGCCTGCCATTTGCGTAGGCTGATGGGATCCTCTCGCCCGTGTCGGTACTCGAACTCCTCTCCTTGTCCATCGCAATCCCCTTGCCCTTCTCGTCCTGCACTGTTTTCTTCGCGCCTCCTAATAGGATTCCTAATCCGACCCCGCCAGCTGCACCGGAGAAGCTCGAGCGTATGCTGGCTAAGTTGTCAGAAGGCGATTTCGTTTCATCCGTTACCATAAAGACCATTCCGGTCAGCAGGGCGAGCAGAACGATAACGGTGCAGATAGCAGCGCCGGCCCTGTCGCCTGTAGCAATCGGCCCGTAATATCTCCCTTCGGGGTCTACTCGACCTTCGTCCGAACCCCCCGCAGATGGATTTCCAACACTAGTCCCGCCGGAGCCGTTGGTAACTGGCGGCTCGGCTTCTTGGATCATGGTTGCTAGGACGACCTCCATCGAAGCCATCTGCTGTCCAACGCCGGTCGTGCCGTCCCACTGGCCACTATTGTTCGCCCACTTGAGTCCGCACATGCGGCCGTTATCGCCGCCCGTGCACTGCCTCGCCGCAGCCACGGCGGAATTGCTCAAAAGGGTCTTGATACGGTCGAATGTCCAGGGTGCCCATTTCGTTGTCGCCGCCATCCATCTGCTTAGATACGCCTTGAACGATAACTGGTCCGTATCGCATAGGTTGACGGGCTCGCAGGCAATCTCAATCATGATTCGATCCGAGGTCTCGTTTCCGAAGAAGAATATTTGCTCTGTGCTGTTAAGGATTCCATCAACCCGTTCGTGCCACATTTCGACATCAGCCGCATTATTTGTATTGTTTGCGTACGCCGTCATGGCAGCTGTTCCCAGGAGAAATGCGCCGACGTTGTACGAGAACTCATACGGAGTGATGGTGGTACAATTGTCATCGATGTGCGCTCCATCATAGATCCTGTAGTTTTCATCAATAAACTTGACGCTTTCCATCCAGTCCCATGTCCTGACGGCCCAGTCGGCGTAGGTACTATTTCCTGTATACAGGGCTAGTCGCGAGGCAATGTTGAAGAAACACGCTTGTGAGATGGAATTCTTGTAAGTGTAGCCGTTGTTCCAACTGAAGATCTGCCATCGTAAGCCGCCGTTGCAGTACTGCGTTTCCCATCGGGCAGCCTGGGTGTTAAAAACGGCTTGGGCTAGCGCGAGCCAACCGGGCTGATCTGACGGTGGGTCCTGGAACTTGTACTCAGCTGCGGACATGACGGCCATTCCCCAGAATCCTTGGTCATCATTACCCTCGGTCAAGGTCTGGTTAGGTGGCATGTAGTCATTGTATGGGCCAACCTGGAAAAGCAGACCTTGTTGAGCGATTTCGTTGTAAGTGGTGTCTCCGGTGTAATACCAATAGTCAATGAATGCGCCCATTAATGCGCCAGCCTCCCACCCTAACATGACTGATTAGTTCTCCGCTGGGTTTCTAGACGAATGATAAAACTCACAGTAATAAGGCTGTGGGAGGAGGCCAGGTGTTTGGCCGGGTTCGTCGCCATTATAGAATGACTTGAGGTCTTCTGCCATCTGTCTCGCTACGTTTTTGATGGAATCTATATTTTTGAGTGAGGATGAGGAGCTGTGCGACTATAAGTGGTCTGGGCGGTTATAGACTCACCTGTCGAACCAACATCTAGGTCGTATGTTGCTACTAAACTGCTAGTCATCAAGACCGAGACTGCCGTAAATACAGCATTGCGCCATAAGTATCTCATCAACATGGCGGCGACTGGAGGTCAAACTGAGACCAAATAAACCGAGAAAGTCCTGGTCGAACATGAAGATAGAAGGATGCTAAAGTGGGTGTAACATTGCAATTAAGCAAATTCCCAGTAGATAAGTCGGTCTGGTGTTGTGGTACCGCAACACGAGGGGGTCGTGTGATAGTATTGTGCGTCGGTTGGGCTCAACACCGACTACGTCCAACGAAGAATGATGACAAAGTTTGGTATCGAGGCACAGCCTCATGAGAAAGATGTGAGAAGTAGCAGGATATGACCCATTGAGGAAACTGCTACACAATGTTCCTAATGAGGAATATCCACTAAAGAATGAAAGTACCTGTATGTAAGCTGTAATGCTGCAAATACGAGGAATGTCCCTGCGTATTTCTCCAAATATGACAGGGGGGTTGGTTGAGATGGTTCGACCTTTCCTTCTACGTGATGTGATATAAACGTGGATGCGTGCTAGGCTATTGAGGGGAAAGAACAATAAGTAGAAATGAGTAGAAAAGAGAAGAATTACTAGTTAGAGAAGGGACCTAGCCTTAATAATCACCATTCTGGTGCATTTCTACGAAAGCGTTAACTTGTTTGTCTCAAGTTCACTAGAACCAGCCTGAGGACTGAGACCTATGAGCCCGGCTTTTTCGGATCTGGTGTCGCAGCCGCCGCTATCATTGTCACCATACAAATTGCTACGTGGTATGTCGTAATCGTAATGGGATTGAAAGGTCTGCCCCAGATTACTGGTAGCCTTTTTATGTCAGCTCTACGGTATAGGCAACTCCGCAGCTGTAGCTGAGGGGGGTTAAGCATTGATGACGCCGAACAGCCAATGATCTGATCTCTCGGCGACCCTTGCAGTTGCTAAAGATCAAGTAGAGGCGGGGAAGCGCCGATGGAAGAAGACACAGTTAGCGCAACTAATCCCTATACGGTAGGAGATATCCTACGGGCTGTACCATTCCATAGCGTGGATAGTATAGCGCTAGACTAGAATGGCCTAGCAGTTTGTAAATCCTCAAAATGGAGAGATTCTAGTAAAACATCTCCCCTGTCTCACTAAACCCTTGCATTTTTAAGGTTCTCCGTTAAATGTTTGGTTTTGTTAAATATAAAACTTAATCTTAATTAACGGAATAAGGGTTAATTTATATTATAAAACATTTATTTAAGTTAAAAGTAAAGAAGCTATTAAAATAAAAATAATAATAAAAATAATAATATTAAATTAATAAAATTAATTAAATTAATTAAAATTTATTAATTAAAAATACTTTAAATTAATATTTTAAATAAATTAATTATTAAATTACTTAATATATTTAATAATTAAAAGTTTTATTAATAAACCTTTAATTTTATTAATTTATTAACTTTATAATTTAAAGTTATTTAAAATTATAAGTTATATAAATATATTATATTAA